>SJXO01004878.1:45660-75262 GCA_006408615.1 Connochaetes taurinus
CCGCCCACTCCACGCCCCGCCCCCACAGGGCGCCAGTGGGCGGGGCGGCAGCCCTGCTGCTCCTACCCTGTCAGGGCTCCCGGGGGGCTGGGGAGCGACCGGCCGCGCGCGGCCGCCTTTTCTCACTCATCACTCTGCTCCCCGTCGCGCTTGGGCAGACGGGAGGGCTACCCGGAGACATACAGTCGCTTTCACACGGTCACACACTCACATTCTCTCACACTCACATTCTCCCAAACACCCCCTCACACACACACACTCAGACATACACACACACTGTCTCTCACTCACACACACACTGTCTTCCACACACCCACATTCTCACACACACACCCTCACATATACACACTCATACACACCCCCTCACACACACACACTTCCACACTCACATTCTCTCTCACACACTCACACATACCTACTCATATACACACACACTCTCCCCCCCACACACATTCTTTCTCAGAAACACCCCCTCACCTAAACACCATACACACCCCCTCACACACACACACTCAGACATACACACACACACTGTCTCACATTCACACACACACATACTCTTTCCCACACACCCAAATTCTCTCACACAAACACCCCCCTCACATTTACACACTCATACACACCCCACACACACACTCACACACACTCTCCCCCACATATACATTCTTTCTCACAGAAACACCCCCACACGTACACATTCACACACACATCCTCTCACACACTGACACCTCCGATACACACTCGCGCGCACACTCTTACACACACACCCCCTCTCACACACATTCTGACACACACCCCCACTCACACACCCTCTCTCACACACACACACACTCGCACACAGACTGCAGCCCTTACCCGGCTTGTCCCTCCCTGGTCCTCCTCCCCAGGAGCCTCCACACCCACACCCGGGAGGGCGGCAGCTCCAGGCCCGGGTCAGCGCAGAGCGCAGCTCTCCCTGGTTTCTGAGCGCAACTCCTTTGTCCTCCCCTCCCCCAGCTTCTCAGTCACTCCCTCTCTTCTGCTGAGTGCCTTCTTTCCCCGCATCCTCGCCCGGAAACCGCCTCCTTCCTGCTGCTCTCTGCATCCCCTGGGCTGGAGTTCTCTGTTTGAAGGGCCCCAGCGCGGCTGCTTTCTTGGCTTCCTGTGTTGCTTTTGCTGGAGCACATCCTGGTGTGACTTCCTGAAAAGGGTGGTGAGTCCTTGGCTGCTTGAGAGCATCTTCGCTCTGTCCTCTCACTGGGTCGCTGCTCCGTCTGAGGTCCTCCTTGTCAGTAACTCGTGCTGAAGGCTTTGTCACTGCCACCTGCATCCAGGTGCTCAAGAGAAGTCTTTGTCAGCGACTCGACTTCCCTCCCTGGATCTCTTAGCATCCTCTCTTCATCTGTGGATTCCTGACCAGCCACGTGGACGGGTTTGGTGTGGGTTTTTGTGTTGATTGGTGTTCAGTGGGGCCTTTCAGTGGAAGACAGGCTTTGTTCTTCCGTCTGTTCACACTTCTCCCCTTTCATTTTTTCTGTTTTCTTCCTTGAATTCATGCATTGGTCTTTGGTGTTCTGGTGTTTTCTCTCATTCTGTCTCCTTTATGCTTTATGTCCTATTTTCCGGACAATTTTTGGACTTCATTTTGGAGTTTTCTGGGGGAATTTTGTGTTTCAGCATCTACAGTTTATCACTAAGAGCACCATCTTCCTTGTCTCTGTGAGCTCCCATTTCGTAGCACCCTATTCTTGTTTCGAAAATGCAGTGTCTTCTCGAAACATTCTGAGTAAGTTTAGAGAGGATTATTGCTTGTTGAGTTGCTTTCTCTTTCTCACAGGGCCTGTTTTCTGCTGGTTTATTTTATGCTGGAGCTGTTACTCCCCTCATGCACGTGGTAGGCCTTGGCCCATTCATCTTAGGGGCCCTGCTGGGGAGTGGATGTGCTCCCATCATCTTGCGGGGGGGCGGGGGGATGCTGCCAGCAGGTTCGCTTTAGGTGAAGGGATGGCAGCTGTGAGCCATGCTGTGCCCCCAGTGCCAGAATCTGGAGGGCTGCACCCACATGGAGGGCCCCGTGCTTCCTGGGTGTTTTCTCCCATTTCTGCAGAGGAGAACCTGCTGTGTTCACCCTAAGTGTTGGTGGCCATGGGCCTCTGTGGGTGGGGCAGGGAGGGGGTGAGAGTCTTCCCACTGCTGAGGAGGTTCTGCAGGCAGACTTGCACCCAGGGCCCCTCTTCAGCCTCACTCCCCACTCCTGCCCCCCGCTGGGCCCATGAGCCCCCCAGAGCCACACTGCCGCAGAGGCCCACGCCCCTGATCCTCACGGGGGTAGAAGGAGGGCCTGTCCTAGCCGCCCTGCAGACCGGCCCACAGAGGCAGGCAGGGCTCTGTCCCCAGTGCTGACATGCTGGGGCTTCACGCCGAGGCCTCAGCATCAGTTGGTTGGATCCCTGGCCTGGGGCGTCCCCACCACCCTGAATTCAGTGTCAGCGTTCTCGGAGCGACGTTGTTTCCCCTGCTCTCAGCAGTGCGCCAGGGCGTGAGGCTCTGTGGGCTGACCTCACCGTGCACATTTGTCTGCTCCTCTCTGAATCGAGTTGTTGGATTCCCTGGGACGCTTCATCCACTTTCAGGTCTGGACAGCGCTCTGTATGGCTGAGCGGTCTCTGGTCCGGGGACAATTAGGTGTCTCCGTTCCCTCCCTCTTGCCTCCTGGGCTCATGCACAGCATCTCCACTTGTGCAGCTGCTGGCCACAGGGTCTGCAGCCTTACTAGAAATTGCCCTGTTGTTCTGAAAGTGGTTGAACCAACAGACTTTTCCCCCATGATCCCTAAGTTCCTGTTGTTCTATCCTCACAACATCTGGGGTTGCAGACATTTTAATGCTGACCTGATGGATGTGGTTTTAAACAACACTTTCTTACTTACTGTTGTGGTTGAGTATCTTGTCCTGTAAGGCAAAATAAGTATCTTGCCTGTTCATATCTTTTTGCCCATTTTTTTCCTTTTGTGTCTCTTTGACTTTGTCTGTTCTCTGCATGTTCTGCTCGTGAGTCCTTGTTGATCATATGGCTGCGTGGGTGGACTTTTCTTCTCATTTTAATAGTATTTTGATGCCTGGACTTTTCCTTTTGGCATCTTCCATGGGCTTAGAAATCCTTCTTAAAGGTGAGCATGGAGAGAACACGTTTTGTTTTCTTCTGAAACTGCATTATTCACATTTAGACCTTCAGTCCGCGTGAAATCTGTTTCGGTATAAAAGGGAATCTCACTGTGTATTTTTCCATATGACTGGCCAGTTGTCTTAGTCTGTCCAGGCTGCTGTAAGAGAACAGCAGCACAGACTGGGGGCTTACAAACCGCAGAATCTACTTTCTCACAGTTCTGAGGCTGGGAGTCCAGGATCAGGGCACCAGTGCGGTCAGGGTACAGCATGGCCAGGTTCTGGGGAGAGCCCTCTTCTGGGCTGCAGATGGCTGACTCTGTGTCTTCACAGGGCTGGGAGCAGAGACAGAAAGCAAGTCCCCTTGGAGCTTTCTAAGGTCACGAGGCTCCCAAGTGCCCCGCCTCCGAATGCTGTCACACTGGAGGGTAGGGTTTTGACACAGGACTTTTGGGGGACACAGGCATTCAGTCCATGACACCAGTTTTCTCTGCGCCCCTTTCTCTTCTCATCAGTCTGCAGAGCCTCCTTTATCTGATGTTAGAAGGCTGTGTGTGCAGGCCTGTTTCTGGTGTCCCTTCTGTTACAGTTGTGGTGACTTACTTGTCCCAACCACCTTGTGTTAATTACTTCAGTTTTCTATTAAGTCTTGTTATCAGACGTGCTCTCTACCTTCTGTGTTTCTTCAAGCTTGTTATTGGTAGTATCTTACTATTTAGAAATTCTTAGAAGCAATCTGTCCAGTTTCACACACACACAAAAACCCACCTGATTCTGTTTGAGGTTACATCTGAATGTTTTGATTCATTTGGGTGAAAATACACATTTTTAAGATACTGAAATTTCTTTTTTATGAACAGATTATAGTTCTTCATTTATTTAGATTTTCTACGCTATATGATGTATCCTTTGTTACATTTATTCCCATAAACGTACTTTGTACTTTTGGTTTTTCTTTAAATGGTACCTTAAAAAGTACTTTTAAAACTCTTTGTCTCTAGTGCATACCAACATGATTGGTTCCTAGCAATTTTACTGACGCTTCCCACTAATTCAAATAATTTGTCTGTGGATCCTCTTGATTTCTGTGTAGAAAAGCAGATGGTCTACATATAATGACAGTTTGTTTTATTCTATTCCAGCCCATCTTTTGCCACTGTTATTCTGCCTTCCTGCCTTATCACTCTGGCAAGAACCTCTGCTACAATGGTAAACAAAAGTGGTGATAGTAGGTATCCTGAACTTGTTCCTGAATTTACAGAAAACGTTCCCAGTATTTCAGCGTTAAGGATGGTATCTGGGTAGATTTTTAGTAGGTACATGTCATGAGATCAGCTTCCCCAGTGGCTCAGTGGGGAAGAACCCACCTGCCAATAAGGCCCAAATTCAATCCCTGAGTCGGGAAGATCCCCTGGAGGAGGGCATGTCAACCCACTCCAGTGTTCTCGCCTGGAGAATCCCTTGGACAGAGGAGCCTGGTGGGCTACAGTCCATGAGGCCGCATAGTCAGACACAACTGAAGCAACTTAGCATGCACGCATTATAAGATTAAAGTTTTCTTTTATCCTAGCATTGCCAAGAGTTTTATCATAAATGGGTTTTGAAAATTATTGAGTGCTTCTTCAGTTATCTGTGGAGAACTTCACTTGACTTATTTTCCCCTTTAATCTGACATGTGGTGAATTTTATTAATAGCTATCCTAATGTTAAGCCATTATATCACCATACTGGTATTTCTGAAATAAACCTATCACATTATCCTTTTTATTTTCTGTTTGACTTTCTTGCTAGATTTTGAACTTTCTGGTCTAAATCTTAAATTCTTAAATTTTCTGTATCTAATTTGATTCCAAGGTCATTTTAGCCTCAGTGAATGAGTTAGGGATATAATCTTTCTCCTTCCGTTTCCCTCTTTTTTTTGTTCTTTTTCATAGTTTGTATAAGATTGGAAAAATCTGGGTTTTTTTGTATGGATGGTAGAACTCCCTTATAAAAGTATCTGAGTCTTCTGATTTTCTTTTGGTGGTTAGAATTTTAAGCTTTTGAATCTATTTCTTTAATGGTTATAGAAAAATTCCCACTGAATTTTCCTCCTAGTTATAGATCATCTTCTCCTGCAACTTGGCACGTGTGTAGTCATTTTTAAAATTGAATTCGAGCCATTTCTACATCGTGGAGCATCTGAGTTATGCTTTCTTCTATGAAGAATGTTGGCTTTGTTTTGTTAGGCAGTTAAATTGTTTGAAGACTTATTTGATCCTTCAAGGCCTGATTTTCAGCTTTTCTAGAATTGCTTTTGGGTAGATGTCACTCCAGGGATAGTTCAGTTTAGTTCAGTTCAGTCGCTCAGTCGTGTCTGACTCTTTGCGACCCCATGAATCGCAGCACTCCAGGCCTCCCTGTTCATCACCATCTCCGGGAGTTCACTCAGACTCATGTCCATTGAGTCTGTGATGCCATCCAGCCATCTCGTCCTCGGTCGTCCCTTTCTCCTCCTGCCCCCAATCCCTCCCAGCATCAGAGTCTTTTCCAATGAGTCAGCTCTTCTCATGAGGTGGCCAGAGTACTGGAGTTTTAGCTTCAGCATCATTCCTTCCAAAGAAATCCCAGGGTTGATCTCCTTCAGAATGGACTGGTTGGATCTCCTTGCAGTCCAAGGGACTCTCAAGAGTCTTCTCCAACACCACAGTTCAAAAGCATCAATTCTTCAGTGCTCAGCCTTCTTCACAGTCCAACTCTCACATCCATACATGACCACAGGAAAAACCATAGCCTTGACTAGATGGACCTTAGTTGGCAAAGTAATGTCTCTGCTTTTGAATATGCTATCTAGGTTGGTCATTACTTTTCTTCCAAGGAGTAAGCGTCTTTTAATTTCATGGCTGCAGTCACCATCTGCAGTGATTTTGGAGCCCAAAAAAACAAAGTCTGACACTGTTTCCACTGTTTCCCCGTCTATTTCCCATGAAGTGATGGGACCGGATGCCATGATCTTCGTTTTCTGAATGTTGAGCTTTAAGCCAACTTTTTCACTCTCCTCTTTCACTTTCATCAAGAGGCTTTTTAGCTCCTCTTCACTTTCTGCCATAAGGGTGGTGTCATCTGCATATCTGAGGTTATTGATATTTCTCCCAGCAATCTTGATTCCAGCTTGTGTTTCTTCCAGGGATAGTTAAGCCCACAATAAACTTGATTTATCTGGGGTCTCTACTGAATGGCTGGGAATCTGGGATGGAGGGATCAAAAGAATTGTATTCTGACTGGTGGAAGCACAGATGTCTGCTGATTTTGAGCTTTGGGAATTATTCAGTCTTCTTTGCTTGGACCACTTGGGCATGGACTGGTAGTCTACACGTTTCCCTCGTGGCTCAGCGGTAATAAATCTGCCTGCCAATGCAGGAGATGCAGGTTCAGTCCCTGGGTTGGAAAGATCCCCTGGAGAAGGAAATGGCACCCCTCTCCTGGGAAATCCCATGGACAGAGCAGCCTGGCAGCCTACAGTCCGTGGGGTCGCAAAGAGTCAGATAGGACTGAGCGACTAAACAGCAACAGTGGTGAGACAAGTGAATCCCCAGCAGGTTTCTGGAGCTCTGTTACCAGGTAATGCTCTCCTTTCCAGACGCTGAGCCACACATTCCAGCTGCTGCCACCTACCCAAACTCTGACCTTCATCTGCTCAACTCATCAATGTTGCCGAGCTGTTCAAGTGCCCCCTGCCAGTGCCTGCGGTCTGTAAATCGCCTCTGGGCAGAGCTGGCGATGGTAGGGCTCATGCCCACGTGTCTCCTGCCTTTCTGCCACGCTGAAAGCAGCCATTTGCATCTGCTCTGTCCATTTTGCTAGCTGTTGTTTACCGTGAGAGGTTGAGGGTGGTCCTGCTAACTCCTTCATGGCTGGGTGTGGAACTGCTATCAGTTTTGCTGGTAGCATCTTCATGATCATTTACGCCTGAGTTTATTGGTAACTCTGCAGTGGTTTTTTCTTTTGTGTGTTGGTTATTTGGATGTGGGGCTTCCCTGGCGGTTCACTGGTTGAGACTTGGCACTCCCACCGCAGGAGGCATTGGTTTGGTTCCTGGCTGGTAAACTAAGATCTGGCATGTCTTGTGTCAGGGCCAGAAACGTTTTTAAAAAATAAGTTTATTTTTAAAAATTTCTTAACGTGGATTTTTAATGATCTTTTATTGATTTTTTATTTCATTGTATTCAAATTACATGAGCCATTTGATACAGAGTCCGCACGGTAAAAATACTGTAAATGTTCCCTGTGTTTTAGAAAAGAATGTGTTTCTCTGATTTTTGAGGGCAAGAGAGAGCGCATGTGTCCATCAGTTCATGGTTATTATGTTGTTCAGATCGTCTCCATCCTTGTTAATCATGTGTCTGCTTGGTCTGGCAGTTAGTGAGAGGTGCATTAAACCTCCTGTCATGATGAATTAGTGAATTGTTCCATGCGGCATGGCCCCTAACCTTGGTTTTCGGGTTTTATCATTTTGTCTCTTTGGGACCATTCTGGGTAATTTTTTTCCAGACATTTTCCAGTTCCTTAATTCCCTGTTCAGCTCCATTTCATTTGCTGATTAATGTCAGCTAAACTTTAAAATGTAAAGGATTGCATTTTGTAAAATTCTACATGGTTTACCCCCCATATTTTACTGCATTCTTTTCCATTCCTGCTTATTTCTGTAAGCATTTTAAGTGCACTTATTTTGTAATCTGAACCTGACACCTGCAACCTCTGAGGTCCTTGAGGATCTAATATTTTCTTTACATTTTGCCCCTGACTCTCATGCTGAATTTCATCTCGGGTGTTGGGTGGTGTGTCACCGTGAGCACCCATTTAGCTGATCTTCATCTCTGGGAATATTGGGGAGCCTAGGGGAGGAAGCTCTTCTCAAGGAGGGTCTGTGTCTGCTTTTGTGAGATACTTTGGGTGCAAACACCTGAGACTACTCTGAGCTAATGTCTCAACCTTGGGCTTCCCTGATCACATAGGCTTTGTGAATTTTAGACCCAAACCTGTGTGAGGTCAGGCCTGTGGCCTCAAATTCTCAGAAGTACTGGCTTTCTCACCACAGGAGCTGAGGACCATTCAGACCAATTCTAACGTCCCTTTGATAGCCGGTGGCTCTCCCCCACTTCCAGCGGATCCAGGTTTTTGTGATGCTTGGTTCCACTTCTGACTGCCTGTCTTTGAGGTCACGCCTCCCATCCCCGACTCAGCAGGTGAAACCCACTTCTCTGCCTTTCTGCTGCATCTTTCTCCTGGGTGGGCTGGTGGAATGGGCTCCCCACTTTCATTTCAGCTCCTTTCCTTTTCCCCCTTTTCCAGAATTCCCTTCTATTCTGATGCTTGTTGTATATCCCAAATTTCATGGTGATTTCTAATGGGAGGATATCTCATCCATTGTACTGCCAAATATGGGAGTCTTTCATTCACCTTTCCCTCCATCAGTTTTGAAATAGTCTTAATGAGCAAAACCGATTTTTGTTTTCACGCACATGGCACTTGCCAATCAAGGTGAGCTAGCTTTCTATCTCTCCCACTTTCTCTGAACCACTTGATAATTATTTTAAAAATAATTTTTAGGTTAAATATGAACGTCATTTAGAAGAATCAAATATATCTACAAGATTCATTTTGAAAATCAGCAGTTTTTGCTCTCTGTGCCCAACCACTTTCAACTCCCTTTAGCTGTTTTGTTGTTACTGTTGCTATTTAGCTCTGTATTGCTAAATAACATGCTTATTCTGCTCATTTTTGGCCTGTTTTAGAAGTTATATAAATAGCAGTATATAGAATTTCGTGTTTGGCTCATCATTTCTAATTTACCTTCTCGCCCTCCTGAAATGCCAGTGAGATAACTGCCGTCGTCCAGTCACTGAGTCGTGTCTGACTCTGTGACCCCATGGACTGCCGCACAGAAGGCTCCCCGTCCTCCACCATTTCCTGAGTTGGCCCAGATTCATGTCCATTGAGTCATTGATACGATCTAACCATCTTATCCTCTACCACCCCCTTCCCCTTTTGCCGTCAATCTTTCCCAGCATCAGAGTCTTCCAGTGAGTCAGTTCCTCTCATCAGGTGCTGAAACATTGGAGCTTTAGCTTCAGTATCAGTCCTTCCAATGAGTATTCAAGGTTGATTTCTTTTAGGATTGATTGGTTTGATCTCCTTGCAGTCCAAGGGACTCTCAAGGGTCTTCTCCAGCACCACAATTCAAAAGCGTCAATTCTTCGGTGCTCAGCCTTCTTTATGGTTGGTTCAGCTCTCACATCTGTACATGACTACTGGAAAACACCATAGCTTTGGCTACATAGAACTTTGTCAGCAAAGGGATGTCTCTGCTTTTTAATACGCTGTCTAGAGGTAAACTAGGAAGAACTATGGATGGAGGTTAGCCACATTGTACAGGAGTCAGTGACCAAAACTATCCCAAAGAAAAAGAAATGTAAGAAGGCAAAATATTGTCTGAGGAGGCCTTACAAATAGTTGAGAAAAGAAGAGAAGCAATGCAAAGGAGAAAAGGGAAGGATATACCCAACTGAATGCAGAGTTCCAGAGAATAGCAAGGAGAGATAAGAAAGCCTTCTTAAGTGAACAATGCAAAAAAAGAAAAAAAGAGGAAAACAATAGAATGGGAAAAACTATAGTAGACCTCGTCAAGAAAATTGGAGATACCAAGGGAACATTTCTTGCAAAGATGGGCTCAATAAAAGACAGAAAGGATGGACCTAACAGAAGCAGAAGATAAGAAGAGGTGGCAACAATACACAGAAGAACTGTACAAAAAAGATCTTCATGACCCAGATAATCATGATGGTGTGATCACTCAGCTAGAGTCAGACATCCTAGAGTGTAAGTCAAGTGGGCCTCAGAAAGCATTACTACAAACAAAGCTAGTGGAGGTGATGAAATTCTAGCTGAGCTATTTCAAATCCTAAAAGATGATGCTGTGAAAGTGCTGCACTCAATATGCCAGCAAATATGGAAAACTCAGCAATGGCCACGGGACTGGAAAAGGTCAGTTTTCATTCCAATCCCAAAGAAAGGCAATGCCAAAGAATATTCAAACTACTGTATAATTGTGCTCATTTCATATGCTAGCAAGGTAATGCTCAAAATCCTTCAAGCTAGGCTTCAGCAGTTCTTGAACTGAGAAATTCCAGATGTACAAGCTGGATTTAGAAAAGGCAGAGGAACCAGAGATCAAATTACCAATATCCGATGGTTCATAGAAAAAGCAAGGGAATTTTAGGAAAACATCTATTTCTGCTTTATTGACTACACTAAAGTCTTTGACTGTGTGGAGCACAACAAATCTGGAAAATTCTTAAAGAGATGGGAATACCAGACCGCCTTACCTGCCTCCTGAGAAACCTGTACGCAGGTCAAGAAGAAACAATCAGAACCGGTCATGGAACAATGGCCTGGTTCTCAGCTGGGAAAGGAGTATGTCAAGGCTGTATATTGTCACCTTGCTTATTTAATTTCTATGAGGAGTACATCACAGGAAATGCCAGGCTGAATGAATCACAAGCTGGAATCAAGATTGCCAGGAGAAACATCAACAACCTCAGATATGCAGATGACACCACTCTTAAGGCAGAAAGTGAAGAGGAACTAAAGAGCCTCTTGATGAGGGTGGAAGAGGAGAGTGAAAAAACTGGCTTAAAACTCAACAGTCAAGAAACTAAGATCGTGGCATCTGGTCCCATCACTTAATAGCAAATAGATGGAGAAAAAGTGGAAACAGTGACAGATTTATTTTGGGGGGCTCCAAAATACCACTGAGGATGGTGGCTGCAGCCACGAAATTAAAAGACACTTGCTCCTTGAAAGAAAAGCTATAGCCAACCTAGACAGCATATTGAAAAGCAGAGACATTACTTTGCTGACAAAGGTCTGTCAAGTCCAAGCTATGGTTTCTCCAGTACTCATGTAGGGAGGTGAGAGTTGGACCATAAAGAAGACTGAGCACTGAAGAATTGATGCTTCCTAACTGTGGTGCTGGACAAGACTCTTGAGAGTCCCCTGGACTGCAAAGAGATCCAACCAGTCAATCCTAAGGAAAATCAACCCTGAATATTCATGGGAAGGACTGTTGCTGAAGCTGAAGCTCCAATCCTTTGACCACCTGATGCGAAGAGCTGACTCATTGGAAAAGACCCTGATGCCGGGAAAGATTGAAGGCGAGAGAAGGGGACGACAGAGGATGAGATGGTTGTGTGGCATCTCACTGACTCAATGGACATGAATCTGAGCGTGCTTCAGAAAACGGTGGAAGACAGGGGAGCGTGGCATGCTGCAGTCCATAGGTCTCAAGGAGTCGGACACGAGTTAGCAACTGAAGAACAGCAACAACCCTACCTGTGGTTCTGCCCTGCTTTTACAGTCTGTGCCTGTCAGGATTTTCAGATCAGGTCCTGGTGTGGTTGCTGAGGCCCCTTTTCCCAGGGGACCTGAACTCTGACCTCTGTCTCCTTGGCACCTGAGACCATGGGAGAATTCTCATTGATTTCCAGAGGCTTTCTGCTTGAGTTCGAAACTTCCGCCCTTCCTGCCTATGGAGTTTGGCAAGTGTCTTAAGGGGAGAACTGACCATTCGTTCCATTTAAGTCTCTGCTTCTTTCTCCTGGGATCTTGGCCTCTTAAGTGTTGTTTTTCTCAGCCTAAAAGCTCTGCAGGTTCTCCATCCCTCAGCAACGGCTCTCTGCGTGGGAAGACTCCGGACTCCCAGCCTCGTGCCTGTGACTGGAATGCAAAGTGCTGGGGGAGAATGTGCTGGGGAAGTCGTCCCCTGTCCCACAGCAGCCCCATCCCTGGAATCTCCGCCTGCCAGTCTGCATGGCTTCTGTAGCTCTTAGATTCCTTCAAGCAGATTTAAACTGTGTGCAGCTCCTCCCATTGTGAACGCCCGGGGTGGGCAGGCGGCGGGGCGGGGGGAGGAGGGAACCAGCGTCTTACTCCTGAGTTCCCCCACCTGGAGGGAACCAGCGTCTTCCTCCCATGTCCCCACCTGGATGCACAGGCCCTGCTTTGTTTTGCCTGTTTGCTGCACGGGTCTCCCCCCGCCGGGCCATGAGCGGAGTCTCCTGTGTGTTCTTGTAAATGCTTTCCCAGACTACGGTCTAGCTCTTCTTTCTTTAGCCAGTTGTCCAATACCGACCTTATTCCATCCTGCGACGCTGCTTTATCGCTGGTGGGTTTTGGGTTTGTCTGTGTCTGTGGCCCAGCTTCATGTTTCCACTTTCCTGTCTTCTCACGTCACCACTAGACTTTGGGAACTACTGCAGCTTTAGAGTAAATACGATAGCTGGTAGGGCATGCTTCCCTTTTTCTTCTTTTTCAAAACTCTTTTCCAAACTCTTGCCAGATTTCACTGAAAATCCTGTTGGAATATTATGCTTATTGGAATTGCACTCAATGAATATAGCTAAATCTGGGGGGAACTGAAAGTTTTGCATTATCAAATTGAACATCTTTCATAAATATTTTCTTTGTTTCTAATTATCACCTGTTTTAGGACTTGGGATCATGTATTCAAAGGACCCAGCCTTTATGTTTAAGGCATAAGGCCTCTTGCTGAAGGTGTGTTAGAATATTCAAAGGACCCAGCCTTTATGTTTAAGGCATAGGGCCTCTTGCTGAAGGTGTATTAGAATATTCAAAGGACCCAGCCTTTATGTTTAAGGCATAGGGCCTCTTGCTGAAGGTGTATTAGAATATTCAAAGGACCCAGCCTTTATGTTTAAGGCATAGGGCCTCTTGCTGAAGGTGTATTAGAATATTCAAAGGACCCAGCCTTTATGTTTAAGGCATAGGGCCTCTTGCTGAAGGTGTATTAGAATATTCAAAGGACCCAGCCTTTATGTTTAAGGCATAGGGCCTCTTGCTGAAGGTGTATTAGAATATTCAAAGGACCCAGCCTTTATGTTTAAGGCATAGGGCCTCTTGCTGAAGGTGTATTAGAATATTCAAAGGACCCAGCCTTTATGTTTAAGGCATAGGGCCTCTTGCTGAAGGTGTATTAGAATATTCAAAGGACCCAGCCTTTATGTTTAAGGCATAGGGCCTCTTGCTGAAGGTGTATTAGAATATTCAAAGGACCCAGCCTTTATGTTTAAGGCATAGGGCCTCTTGCTGAAGGTGTATTAGAATCCTCATCCTAGTTTGCATTCTCACTAGGAATTCACCACCTATTGTACTCTTCCCACTCCACCCAGAATGTCCTAAGACTTTTCTCAGTTTCAAAAGTGCAGAGATTTTCCTGCATAAGGCAACATGCATTCTCAGAGAGGTACGCCCTCCAGTCCACGCTAGATGGCCATCCATGGACGTAAGAAGGTGAGAGTGTTGAAAAAAATATTCGTGGTGTGTGGATGGAGGCATGCAGGTGGCTGGAAGGGGCTGTGGGGTGGATCTGGCGTGAGTCCAACCCCCGAATTTGGCCCCCACCACCTGGGCTTTCACTCATGTGCCGAGTTTTTGGCCTTGGTTGTTGGCCAGCCTGGTACTCTCTCGTCTCCCTGTAGCCTTGGATGAGCTATGTCACCTGAGAGGGCAGTCCTGCTCCTGTCCAGCCTGTTCTGAGGAGTCCTGGGCCACCGAGGAGCTGGCCCTGGGAGTTTGCAGGACTGACCCCAGCCCTACCCATGCCCTCCCCTGTCTGTAGAGAGAGGGGTACCTGGGTCTCTGCAGCCCCTCCTGCTCGTGCTCCTGGGTCCGTGCACAGAGGCGGCCCCGATCCTGGAAGGGGGTCTTTTGGTCAGACTGTCCAGAAGGTGATGATTACGGGGAAGCTGAAGCAGATCTTTTCAGAAGTGGAGGTTTTACGGACCCTCAGTGTGGGAGGGTCTGAAAGAGACCCCAGGCCTCTGCTCTACTTGGATGCCTCTGGTGACAGGAGGCTCAGGACTTAACGGGCATCAAGTTCATTTCAGACAGTACTAGGGGAGCCCTGGCAACTGAACAACTGAACAACAGCGACAAGGAGGAGCCCCCAGAACTCCGGGCTGCCTGTTTCCTGGAGCTCCCGGCCGTTGCCGTGACCGGTAGCTCGCTTTCCTTAGCCTGCCCCCTCCCCTTTGCCGGGAGCCCCTCCTCAGCCCCAAATCCCCGTGACTGAGCAGCGATGGCAACGGCTGCTGCCCTGCAGCCCTGGGGAAGGAAAAGCTCCTACTTACTAGAAATTTTTATCAGCTTTCTGTTTCATTCCTGCCATATGCCAGGCCTTGTGCTAAGTGACTTACCTACATTTTGTTTTAATAATGCATGAAAAATCACGCATTTTTTCTCCCACTAGGGAAGCTGTTCCCCATTTGGCTTATGCCAAGTGACTTGGCCACGGCCTCTCCCTGCAGCCCTGGGGAAGTCACTCTCCCTGGAAGTCTGGGACCCCAGAGCGGAATCACTTTGGGGTCAACCTCCTCAACCTAGTCATGGTGCAGATGGGTCAACCGAGGCCCAGGGGCTGAGTCACACAGCTGAGATAAAGGCAGGACCGGGACTGGCCCTGACCCCAGGCCTGCACCAAATCGCTGTGACGTGATTCCACCCTGGGCGTGGCCTCAGGACTCGACCCCGGTATCTACTCGAGTTAGAGCAGGTGGCATTGTGCAGATGTCTGTCCTGTTGGTTGGGGCAGTCTACTCCACCCTTTTGGTTTGCTGAGTAAATCGCCCCCTTTCCTACTGGCTTGGAGACCACACCAAGTCGTGGCTGCCGGCGGGAGCCCCGGGGAGGGTGCGCACGGACAGCCTGCTGTGAATGCCCCGGCCCTGATGGTGACTTAAAGGCTGGCCACACGGGGGTCGTTTTCACTTGCAGAGAGCCCAGCCAGTCACTGCCCCCGTCGCAGGTGAGGACCCATGCTGGCTCTCATGCGGGCTGGCGGCTGGACTCGGGCTCTGGGGAGGAGTCACAGGGAGGCTCCCGGCTGGGCTGAGTCCCCTAGGACCGGCCCCCTGTGGTCCCTGATGGCCGTGGCTGCCCGACCCTCTCCCTTCTGTGCTGCTGAGGCTGCCTGGAGGCAGCTCTGGGCACTGGTCTTCTTCAGGGGCTTCCGGGGCAGGGACACTGTAGGGACTCGAGGAGCTCGGGAGGAGGTGAAACAGCTCTGCAGAGGTGCCTTGGGGCACACTTGGTGCCCGTGGATTTTGCCTTTCTGCCAGGTGGGGCTGAGGCTCTTCGTGCCCAGCGTCACGGGCTGGCCCCGTGCCAGTGACTGGGCTACTCTCCTCAGGGACACTGAGCCCCGTGTGGCACCGCCTTGGAACTGGGGGTGACGCCTCACCACACCCCCTGTCTCCTGGCCTTTCAGGGCCCCGGGCTGCTCCCCTTGGACACACCCCCACCCTGACCGTGCTGTGGAGGGGAGTGGGCCTTAGCCCGCTGCACTGGCCAGAGTTCACGTGTCCTTGCTGGTCTCCAGGGCCCCTCTGGGAGGGGGAGGGACGGGGGAAAGCAGGTGCCCTGTGTGCGGGTCCTGCCCTGCCCCAGGGCCCCCTCCTGGGAGTCTGGGAGCTGCCCCGTGTTGGGTGGACAGTGGATGCCCTCAGGCTACCCTCCCAAAGGGGAAGGGTGGGGCATCAGGTGGGCCCCTCTGCCACATACAGGCCTTGCTTCTGCACGGGTCCCCACCTCTTCAGCCTGGAAACCAAGCCCCTCCTGCCTGCCCTCCCACCTCATCTGAGTCTCGAGCGCGGCTCCGTCTACTCACCTCCTGCCTGTGGGCTTCCAGCCCAGGGTGGGTCAGCCCTGTTGAGCTAGCACAGACCTAGCTAGGAGCCTGCCCGGGGCCCGTGTCCCCGGGAGGACTGCCTGCTCCGTGTGAGTGTGACCCGCAAGTGGACGTGACGGCCAGCTTCGCATTCATACCCGGGTGGCGGCCGACACTGGCTGTGCCCCAGCCCTCCTTCCTCAGGCGTTGGCCCCCAGCTGGGTCTCACTGTGGGTCTCCAAACCTCAGTTTCCTTTCTGGCTTTTCTGTTTGTTCCTAAAATATTACCAAAGTGACACACTGGGGACGCGGCATCAAGCTCCGTGGGGGCTGGGGGGCTCTCCGTGAGAAGCAGCCCCGCCCCTCCCCCGACCCTGAAGTCCCTGTGTCCTGGTCTGTCTGCTCCATTTAGCTCCCCCCTGGGACAGTCAGCTTGTCTGCACTGTCGACACCTATCTCTGTCTTCCTGCCATGCTTCCTATGAGTTGATCAGTATAGTGTGTTGCTTACAACAGCAGGACTGGTGAGCAGTCTCTCCTGCTGCTCGAGTGCACTCTGCTTGTGTTTTGTGGTTTTTAGTATGCATCAGTCTGCTGAGGCGGGTCTTGGGTGCTGTATGTGGATCTCATTTATCTCGAGGATCTTTTGCGGGGCTTATCTCGTTTATCACGTGGATCTTTCGCGGCGCTCACAGAGTCTCTAGCTGTGCTCGGGCTTAGTTGCCATGTGGCCTGTGAGATCTTAGTTCTCTGACCAGGGATCAAACCCTCATCCCCTGCACCAGAAAGCGGATTCTTTCCCTCTGGACCATCAGGGAAGTGCCTACAGTTTCCTTCTTGTAGACGATGTTATCAGAAATAACTGACAGCTGATGCCTGGGTTCATCACTGATCTCTGATCAAACCCTCGGATGGACGCTTCTCTGCATGGGAGACCCTTCCGGCCTTGCAGTGCCGTCTTGCCCCTGGGTGGGTCCCCTGCACTGCCCTCTGACGGGGGGTGTCCCCCTCCAGGCAGCCCCAGGGCCCTCCTGGGACCCCTTCACCGCCCTCTGGCTAGCACCCCACCCACATCTTCTTCACGTGTGGAGCACAGGTTCCCGCCTCTTCCAGAGTCTTCCTGGGTCTCCCTTTCACCCTCCCCCGGCTGTGGTTTGCCTGAGGTCAGAGTTCTAGGCTGAATATTGCTGCCGTTCCTCAGCAATCTGAAAGTATTTCTTCCTCCACTGTCCATGAGGTGATGGTGCCATTCTGAGTCTCCCTCCTCTGTGGCCTGCCTTTCTCTGTGGAATCTTCCCTTTAGCCCAGAACTCTTGAAAGTTCACCATTTGCTGTGGTTTATGACCTTTTATAGACCTCTGAATTTGGAAACTCATGACTGGCAATGCTGGGAAGTTTTCTTGAATTATTTCTTTAAGTTTCTTTTCATTGATCCTCAAATTTTATTTCTCTTTTCGCATGGAAAATGACTTAATTGTATTTCCAAGCTTTTTATTTACTTTTAAAGGTCTGTTTTCATATTCTTATTTCCAAGACCTCTTTCTTACTCATTAAAAGTTCCTTTAAAAAATAGTATCCTTCACTCGCTCATGGATAACTTTTCTTTCTGAGAATATGAATTACAAAGCGTTTAAAATTTGTGGCTCAGAAGGTCTCCTGCCTGCAATGCAGGAGACCTGGGTTCCATCCCTGTGTCGCGATGATCCACTGGAGGAGGAAATGGCAACCCACTCCAGTATTCTTGCCTGGAGGGCTGCAGTCCGCAGAGACTCAGTCACGACTGGCACTTTCCTGCCTCATCTCTTCCTACTGTGCTCCCCTCTTCGTTTTAGTCTCTGTGTGTCTCGCCAGAGGGTGTGATCCTGCTCAGTTTCCCCTGGCGGCCAGCATGCTAGCCCCGCAGCAGGAGCGGGAGGCTGGTGTCCCCCTGCCGGCCATCTCACTGGGCTCTTCACATCCACCTTCAGCTGGCCCTCAGGGCCCCAGGCTGCAGAGCCTCAGTCTCCCTGAGGGCACCCTCTGGCCTCCTGCCTGGTGGGGGCGGTGGGGTTGGGGTGGGGCATGTCCTGGATCTATGTTCGCTGGTGGGGGTGGGGGTCTCAGGGTCTTCATTACTCTGCTGGAGCTAACAGCTGCTGTCACAAAGTAGCACAGAGCGAGGGCTTAGACAACAGAAGTGTATTGTCTCTGAGTCTGGAGGCTGGATGTCCCGGACCAAGGGGTCAGTCAGCAGGCTGGCTCCCTCTGAGGCTGTGGGCAAGGACGTTGCCTGTGGTCTCCTGCACTGGCGGCTGCGGTCCCGGCACCCCGCGCCACTAGCGAAGCCCTGCCTTTTGGTGGTTTTCGCCTAGTCCTCAGCTCGCCGACCCCGTCTTTTCTTCGCGTGGTGCTCCCCCATGCACATTTCACTAAGTCCCCTTGTGCAGTCCCACTCAATCAGTGACCTCCAGAGGCACCTGGAATCCTTCCGGGTCCTGGAGTGAATTAGCTGCTTCTTGTTGCTGCTGCTGCTGCTGCTACTGCTAAGTCACTTCAGTTGTGTCTGACTCTGTGTGACCCCATAGACGGCAGCCCACCAGGCTCTCCCGTCCCTGGGATTCTCCAGGCAAGAACACTGGAGTGGGTTGCCATTTCCTTCTCCAATGCATGAGAGTGAAAAGTGAAAGTGAAGTTGCTCAGTTGTGTCCGACTGCTAGCGACCCCATGGACTGCAGCCCACCAGGCTCCTCTGTCCATGGGATTTTCCAGGCAAGAATACTTGTTAGGCTGCCGCTTTCCCAGGCTCCTCTCATCCCGTTGACTGTCTTTCCTAAAACTCAAGGCCTTTCTCGCCTGCAGCCGCCCACTCTGTTCCTCCTTCTCCTGGACTGGTCATCCAAGTAGGTGTCACCGGGGCTGGACCAGAGAGGGCTCCATTGCCAGAAATGCCTGCTCCACCTTTCTGGATACTGTTTCTAACTCCCATCTCCCTTTTCCCCAAGGTGTCTCCCCTGCTCGCTGGGGCCTCCACCGCTGCCAGGAGTGACCCACAGCGGCTGCAGAGATGGCCGGGGCCTCGGTGAAGGTGGCGGTGCGCGTCCGCCCCTTCAACTCCCGGGAGATGAGCCGCGAGTCCAAGTGCATTATCCAGATGTCGGGGAGCACCACCAGTGAGTACTGCGCGGCCGGGCCCGGCCACGGTGCATGGCTTCCCGGGGCTGCAGGAACAGAGGCCACAAATCGGGCGGCTTACAAGCGCAGAAGTACGTTCTCTCGCAGTCGCTGGGGCCAGAGCTCAAACCCAAGGTGCTGACAGGGCCGGCCTCCCAGTGGCGGTGCCGGAGGAGGACTCTGCCTTCCTCTCGCGGCCTCCGCCGACGGCCACACCTGCACGCCCCTCCCCCTGCTGCGTCCTCACAGGGCTTCTCCCCTGCGTGTCTGGATCTTTGCTGGCCTCGTATGGACACTGACCACTGGACTTAGGAGCAGCCCCGATCCAGTGTGACCTCATTTCAACAGCTACATACATCTTCAGAGACTCTGTTTCTCCCATTCTGAGGTTGGGGGGAGATGTGAATTTGCAGAGGGTACTTTTCAGCCCAGGACACAAGGTTCTTGATTTCTCATCTCCCTGTTTCTCCACGCTCCCAGGGAGCGTGCTCCTGGGGAGAGGGGACGGGGTGTATGCTCCTGGGGATGGGGACAGAGTATGTGCTTCTGGGAAGCACTCAGCCCCACCCAGACTGAGAAGCAGGGTGTTGCTGACACCTGGAGGCCCCTTGCCCCAGCCCCTAGAGCAGGCATCTTTGCTTCTCACACTGGGGACCAGCAGGCGCGTTTGGGGCCCCGGAAGTGGAACCAGTGTTTGGGTCACCTCCTGCTGATCAGGAGCCCAGCCCCACGCCTGGTGTCAGGCGGGAATTCGTCATTCTCCCCCGGCTGTGTGGTTGGCAGGCTCCGCGGGCAGCTTGCACCTGGAGCTGTCGCCCGCAGCTCCGAGGTGGAACCTGTCCCCGTGGTCCTCAGGTTGTAGGAGGAGCATGGGCAGCCCTGGGGTGGGGGGTGGGGTGGGGCTCAACTTCTGTCGTCCACAGTGTTGGAGGGAAGGTCTGCCCCAGGGGAGGCGCACTCGGGGTGGGTGCTGGCTGCCTCCCGGGGCTGTGAGGGCTGAGGATGTGGGCACGGCTGGGGGTGTCCTGTCCTGGGGGTGTTCTGGGGTGCCACTGGACTCTGTGGAAGGGGGTTCTGGGCTGGAGGTCTTTGCGGGAGCTCTGGGGCATGTTTTAGAGGCCCCAGTGGGAGCCTGCGAGGGGCCCTGCTGAGCATGGCACCCAACTGCGTCGGGGGCTCGTGGTGACTCTCATGAGTGGTGTCTCTACCAGCGCCTGGAAGAAGAGCTGAGGTGAGGGTTCGGGTGCCGAGAGCTTACCTGGGAGGTGGTCCTTGGTTGCACTGTGGGGGCACAGAAGCTGCAAAGGGGCGTTGGTGAGCGGGTGCCCACTGCGGGCAGCAGGAACAGGGCCCAGCTCTCTGGGACCTGTTAATACGGGACACACTTCTGGGCGTCCTCCTCAGGAAGCTGAGGTCTTGTCCAGCTACTGCCCCCATGCAGGCAGAGGGTCTGCCCAGGACCTGGCCCTCTTATATCTCCAGCCTGGCCCCATGTGGGTGGCGGTCTGTCCAGTCTGGCTCCCTTGAGGCTGAAGAAGCTGTTACAGCAGGGAGCCTACTTCTGTAAGGTCTTAGGTCGCATTCTGAGGTTCTGGTGGACATGAATTTGGGGAGGACGCTGTTCAACCCAGGCCAGTGCTTATGCGGGGTGGATGCCTTCAAGGCCAGGCCCTCACCCAGCCTGGCCTTCCTGCCTGCAAGGCTGGACCCTGGCTAGCTGGGCCTGCTGTGTGTTTCAGGAAATGGACTGCTGTTCTAGAAGGTCCATCGGGACCCCTCTGACGGCCTCCCCTGCCCACACAGACCCTGCTAGTTGCACAAAGGCCCTTGTTGACCAGCAGCTTGCGTGCATTCTCAATACCCAAGTCCTCAGAGAAGTTGGCCCCACTTGCCATCACTATTCTAGAATGTTCTGGGCTCCAAATAGAGTGAGGCTGGGCCTGGGAGCCCACAAAAGGGAGCATGGGTGTGGCCAGGAGGTGGTGACACGGCTGTGGGCCTGTAAATCGGAGGAGTGGCTCGGACACATGGTGTCAGATGCGGGGCCCTGGTCAGCAGCCCCAACATCAGGCCTGGGGAGCAGGACCGAGGCCCTCACTGCCCTGGGGGTGACGTTCCCGTGGGGACACAGACGTGGAACTAGATGGGCCAGGGACAAGGGCCTTGCTGGGGGCGTGGGGGCCTTGCTGGGCAGGATGACCCCTCCTGCTACCTGGAGGGCCTCCTGACATGAGCCCGATGCTGAGAGAAAGTCCCCGGACCCCTGACACGGATGTTTCTGACTCCATCTCAGTGAGGCCACTTTCTAAATCTCGCAGGTGGTGAGCAGTGGCCTGTCGCTAAACTAGCCCCTCACGTGCGCACATACACACACACACACACTCACACACATCCTCTGTTTGCCCATTTCCGTGGTGTAAATACTGTCCCCATGTCGGTTCCAAGCCCCCCGGGGTTTAACCACAGACTCACAGAACTCCACAGTGTTGAGCACATGCTCCTAGAAGGAGCGGAGGCTGCTCCTGGCACGTGGGGCCTTCAGACGCTGAGAAAGCGGCTCATCCTGGCTCAGCCCCTGCCCTGCTGTTCCCGCCCCAGGGCGCCCGTCTTTGTCCCCCGTGTGCCCGCAGCAGGGGCCGAGGTGCTGAGTCCCCGACAAGCCCAGGCCCCGGCCCCTCCTCAGAGCCTCAGGAAGAGGAGACACAAGGCCACACGGTGCTGGCGGGCGGGTGCTGCCGTGTCCCCCTGGCCCAGGGAGGTCGCCCTGGTGAGGGCTCAGAGGCGTCAGTGGAGAGCAGGCCTGTGCTGGACCCTGGGGAGGGCAGTCCCCTCTGGAGCCCAGGACCATCTGTGATGGGGACACCAGAGGACCCCGGGGTCAGAACAGGGTGGGGTCACAGTCACACCACGGACTCTGTGCCAGTGGGAGGGGCAGGTGTCAGCAGGTCCAGAGCCAGAGCAGCTCTGCCCGCTGGTCTCCCTGGCGGGCTCTCCTTGAGGCCCACTCCCCACTCACTCACCCTGGCAACAGGCTGTCCCCTGCCCACTTGAGGTTCCTTGAGCATGTCTGTGCCCTGTCCCTAAGGGGGCCGGGGGTCCCAGTGCAGGCAGATACCCAGCGCCCAGACAGCGTCAGCACCAGGGGGACAGGGGTTGCAGTCGGCGAAGGAGAGGGGGCTGGGCGGGGTGGGGCGACAGGGTGGGCCGAGCTGGGGCGCTGGTGGGTGCCGGGGCCTGTGTGTGCTCGGGGGGCACTGTGATTGTCGTTTCCATGGCGCTGGCATTATCTGTGCTGAGGTTCTGGCGGCCACATCCCCACGTCCAGCAGGAGCTGCAACCCGGGCAGCTAGGTCTCCTCTCAGCCTCGCTCCTGGAGGCAGCATGGATGACGTGACCCCCTTTCGGCTCCAAAGAAAGGGCTGTGATGGTCAGCCACCTGCTCCCTCCTGCCAGCCTCCCCAGGGTACTGAGCCATCACCTAGAACCCCTCAAACCTGGGGCCTGGGGCCTGGAGCCGGGTCAGCCACAGGGACCGGGCTTCTGGTAACACCTGGGCCATGAGCAAGACCTTCCAGAGTGCACAGCAGGGACCTGCCTGCTGAGCCGTCAAGGCCAGGGCGGCCAGGGTTGGGGTGCAGGTCCAGTGCTGCAGACAGGGCGGCTCAGACAACAGGTCCTGGGACTGCTGAGTCCTGGATCAAGGAGGCACTGGCTGGGACATCAAGGTGCTCCCTCTGAGGGGAGGAGAAGCTACTCCTCACCTCTCTCGCCTCTTTTTCTTGTTGATCAGCTGCTCAGTCATGTCTGGCTCTTTGTGACCCCATGGACCGCAGCACACCAGGCTTCCCCGTCCTTCACCATCTCCCAGAGTTTGCTCAAACTCATGTCCATTGAGTCGGTGATGCAATCCAACCATCTCACCCTCTGTTGTCCCCTTGTCCTCCTGCCTTCAATCTTTCCCAGCATCAGGGTCTTTACTAATGAGTCAGCTCTTTGCATCAGGTGGCCAAAGTATTGGAGCTTCAGCATCAGTCCTTCCAAGGAATATTCAGTGTTGATTTCCTTTAGGATTGACTGGCTTGATCTCCTTGGAGTCCAGGGACTCTCAAGAGTCTTGTCCAACACCACAGGTCAAAAGCACCACTCTTTGGCACTCAGCCTTCTTCATGGCTCTCGCCTGTAGCAGTTTCTGGAGATGCTGGTGTCTCCTGGCCTGGAGAAGCGCTGTCCCGGTCTCCACCTCCGTCTTCACACAGCCTTCCCCACGCGTGTGTCTGTGTCACATTCCCCTTAGAAAAAGGACGCCAGCCCCGTGGGATCAGGGCCCGTCCAACCCCGGCGCGACCTCCTCCTCACCAGTCCCACCTGCCAGGATCCTGTCTCCAAATAAGGTCACATCCCGAGTCGTGGAGTCAGGACTCCATGTATAAATTCTGAGGGGGGGTCAAGACTCAGTGATGTGTGAATTCTGAGGGACGTAACTCAGCCTGCCGCAGGAGTGTGGTTTGCTCTCTCACTGAGAGTTTTAGGTCACCCAGGACCCGGGCTGGCGGGGCAGGGTGTGGGGTCCTGGAGCTCAGGAAGGCGAGGGCCCCAGCCCCCAGCAGCTGAGGAAAGCTGGTCCGAGGGGTGGGCAGCATGGCCCGCATCTCCAAATATGGGGAGGAGGGTGCCGGGCTCCTCAGATGGGATGCCGTGGCGGGGAGTGGCCTGGAGCCCTCTCCCACCAGGATGGCCCGAGTTCCTGGTGGAGGTGAAGCCCCAGGGAGGCGTCTGTCCCCGGCCAGGTGAGCTCTCAGGGGTTCCTGGGGTCCTCTATCAACACAGGCATTGGGGTTAAGACAGTGTCCCAGGAGCCTCAGTGCCTGCTGCCCGGCCACAGCAGACATGCTGCCGGCCAAGCCCAGGCCTCTGGGACCCAAGGCCCGTCCAGGGCGTGGGATCCCTGGGGTGCTTTGGCCTTGGGCTGGACACAGGCCTCAGCAGGCCTGCCAGCAGTGTTGCTCGTCCCTTGATGAACTGATATTTCATGAGAGCTGCCTCCTGCCAGCCCAGGTGTGGCTGGTGGAGGAGGGGGATTGGGGGGAGCTGAGCTGAAGACAGCCCCACGGCCCCCGAGAGTGGACACGCAGGCCCTGCAGGAGCAGGAACACGTGGTGTCCCCGCAGAGGGACAGCCAGCATGCCCTGGACGTGGACAAGCACACGAGCGTGATGGGCCCCACAAGAGGCGAGGACGCGGCCGTGACGGATGGTCTTCCGGGCCTCCTAGGGCATGTGTGTGCAGAACAGACGTGAGAGGCCAGGGCTGGCGAGGCGAGCAGAGTGTGGGCCCAGGAGGAGGGGGTGGGCCGTGGGCTTGCACTCCGGCCCGGTGCCTGCATGGAGGGACCGCTCTGCACTGCCTTGTTGACAGAGGATTATCTACCTTGTCCCTGCCCATTTCGGGGTAGGGGGATGGATTTTCTGAGGCTAGAGGCCTCTGAGGACCCTGCCTCCTTGCCGTGGGGTTCCTCTCGGGCACATCCAGGGTCAGTGTGTCCCTGAGGGCAGCACTAAGCATTATGTCTGTCTCCCTCCCCGCAGCCATCGTTAACCCCAAACAGCCCAAGGAGACACCCAAAAGCTTCAGCTTCGACTACTCCTACTGGTCACACACGTCGGTAAGCCCAGGGCTGGGGTTCCAGGGGGGTGGAAGCCAGTTCCGCCCTGCTTGCTGTGTGGCCGTCCGCCAGTCCCTTGACCTCTCTGAGGCAGTGGGGTGAGGGGCCCACGCGGTCCCCTGCAAGGCCGATGAGGGAGGTATGGGCCTAGGTGGAGGCCCATGGGGAGGGGCCTGCTTTCCTCAGTTGCCTTGTGTGTGAAAGGTCATAGTGCAGGTGCCAGGGGCACTGTCCCCTGCTGTGACAGGGACCAGGGGCTGTCAGCCCACCAGGGGCAGTTTCCCAGGGTCTGAGCTGTACGTCCACTTGCCCACCAGCCTCTCCTCTTCCCCAGACATCCCAAGCTCAGTGTCCGAAGCTGAGCCCACCCCCCTGACACTGGCCTGCCCACGCCCTCCACTCCACTTCCCCTCGAGGCCTGGGAGGCCTTGGGCTTTTCACCCCCCACCTCCTCCATCCTGTCCAGTCCTGCATCCCCCAGCCTCCTGCATCCTAGAAGGAGCCCTTGGGCCAGGGGCCCACCTTGGGTCACATCTCTGAGAGCCTGGTCCCAGGGCTCCCCATTTCACCTTCCAGCCCCTCCTCTCCCACAGTCAGGGTGACCCCCAGTCCTGCCTAAAGAGACCACTGTCTTCAGAACAATGTCCAAGGGCGAGAGCCCAGCCCATGAGCTCCTACCCTGCTGCCTCTCCAGCCCCATCTTGTCACTCCACGGCCGCCACACCAAGCTTGGTTTCAGGCTCCGCGTCACGTACTCCCACTTCCCAGCCTTTGCACATGCTGTTCCCTCTGCTGAAATGCTCTTCCACTCTGTCCGTCCCTAGCCTGATGGCTCCTCCTAGCGCTCCCTCCGGAAGCCGCCCCCCTCCCAGATTAGTTCCCCTCTCCAGGTGTCCTGTGAGGGGGTGGGCGGGCAGGTGTCCTCCCCGCCGCACTGGCCTTGGCCCCGGAGGCCTCTGGTGCGATGCGGGCGCTCAGTGAACCTGGCGGGCGGAGAGCTCGGCACCCCAGCCTCCCGCAGCTGCTCCCGTCTCCTCCTGCAGCCAGAAGACATCAACTACGCCTCCCAGAAGCAGGTGTACCGCGACATCGGCGAGGAGATGCTGCAGCACGCCTTCGAAGGCTACAATGTCTGCATCTTCGCCTACGGACAGACTGGGGCTGGCAAGTCCTACACCATGATGGGCAAGCAGGAGAAGGACCAGCAGGGCATCATCCCGCAGGCACGCGGCGGCGGGGCGGGGCCTGCGAGGGCTGCGCAGATGGGGTGTGGTCTGAAGCTGGGTGGGCAAGGTAAACCAGGAAGAGGGTAGGGCCTGGGCAGGAGGCAGCATGTGAAGGTTGAAGACCGAGGTCCGTGGTTGGGGAGCTGCAGGAGCTGCCCAGCCCTGGCCAGCGCCCACCACGGTCATACCCGTGACAGGAAGGCTGGGACAGCTGCTGGTGGGGGCAGCTTTTCCTAGGGAGAGCTGTGAGGGCTGGTGGTCCAGGCAGGGAGAGGTGCTCAGGACAGGAGGTGCCCGCTAGGCAGGTCTCCAAATCTGGCCTGGTCAGTACTGGACTCATCAGGGAGGGGGGAATTTCAGGTGGTCTGCAGCATGGCAGGTCCTCTACCTCATGCAGGTGAGGATGGGCGGGGGGAGCAGGCGAGGATGAGATGTCAGCCGGGGGTCCCCTGAGTCATCAGAAGACAGTGACTCCTTGGCTGCAGGCCTTCTCAGTGCCTTTAATGTGGACCGTGAGGGTGTGGGAGGCGCTTGGGGAGCAGAATCCTTGCTGGGGTGCAGGAGCCCAGCACCTCGAGAAGCAGGGCTCTGGGGACAGTGCAGCCTCGCATCTGACTGTATCCTCTATCCCGGCAGCTCTGTGAGGACCTCTTCTCCCGCATCAATGACACTACCAACGATAACATGTCCTACTCTGTGGAGGTAGGCCTCCCCACTGCCTGTCCCTTGGAGAGTGGCTTTTCTGACCTAAAGCCAGTCCTCCCACTGGTCTGTGCCCTTATCTTGTCATTCTTGCATGTATGTGGCAAATATGCCCGCCCCACACTGGACACTGGAAGGGGCAGTGTTATCTCCATGGTGTTTATTGAGCAGCTACTCGGGGCTGCATGGCTTGGGCTGGGCTGTGGCCAACGTGGCCCCAGTATGGCCTCCTTGGGCCAGCCGGCAGCATGGCTGTGGGTGGGCAGGGCCAGGCAGATGGGGGGGGCCTGATACCTCTGCTTACACATTCCAGGAGGGGCCCTGGTCCCAGCAGGTGACTTGGGTACATGCTGTACCCTGCCTCCCCCACCTCGGGGGTCCCTGATGGCAACTCTGTCCTGCAGGTCAGCTACATGGAGATTTACTGCGAGCGTGTCCGTGACCTCCTGAACCCCAAGAACAAGGGCAACCTGCGTGTGCGGGAGCACCCGCTGCTGGGTCCTTACGTGGAGGACCTGTCCAAGCTGGCGGTCACCTCCTACAATGACATCCAAGACCTCATGGACTCAGGGAACAAGGCCCGGTGTGTGCGAGTGACGCACCCACCCTCCCTGCCCACCCCACCGCAAGTGCAGCCTCGAGTCTCTCTGAGGGAGACTGGGCCTTGGGATGCCTGTTGGTGTCCCCATGGGGGTTGTCCGGGGCCCCTGTTGGGCCTAAGGCCATTTAGGGCACATGCCAGCCTGCGAGGGACCTCCAGCTCGCCCAGTGCTGGGGACGCCTTCACCTACATGCGGTCTGCTCCTCCTAGAGGGTCTGGCGATGGCTGCCCTGGTTGGGGCCAGGCTGTGAGGCCCAGCTCTGCCTTCTCGGGGTGTGTGGAGAGGGCCAGCCTCAAGGCACTGGCAGCCACAAGCTATTGGTCTCCATGGCTACAATGCCATGGACCTCCCAGCCCAGGAGGGTCTGCCCTGGTTGTCATGGCAACAGCCGCCCATCTGCTAGCCAGGGGCTCCCGGGAGGGTGAGGAAGACTGGGTCTGCAGGCGACACCCAGCACTTGGTTGTGGCCTGGCAAGGACCTCTCTGTGCAGGGAGCTGTCTGGCAGCGAGCCCAGCCTTTGGGTTTCCAGGGGCTCTGCATGTTGGTGGCACTGGGTCCAACACTGGCCACTGGTCAGGCAGCCTCAGGCCTTCTCCTGCAGCAACTGGCGTGGGGTGTGACAGTGGACCCTTTTTTCCCTTCCTGGGGGCCTTTCCGCGCCACTGCCCACAGACCACTGCCCCAGGCGTTGAGTGAGCAATAGCTGGGCTCCGCTGAACCCCTGGAAGCCGAGAGACCACCCCCCAGTCATGGCACCCCGAGTGCCAGGCTTGAGCTAGGGGCTGCAGGAGCCACCCTGGCCAGGGTGGGCAGATGGCATGGGCTCTGCCTGAGCTCTGACAGAACAGCCCCGGCAGACGTCTCATGTCCTCGGCAAGCAGGCTGGCACCACCAGCAGCCCTCACGTCCGACCGTGGGGCACCAAGTGACTGTATGTGGCTTCTGTTCCCCAGGACGGTGGCGGCCACGAACATGAACGAGACCAGCAGCCGCTCCCACGCTGTGTTCAACATCATCTTCACGCAGAAGCGCCATGATGCGGAGACCAACATCACCACAGAGAAAGTGAGCCAGCTGTGAGGGCGGGGCAGGGCGGGGCGGCCGGTCAGGTGGGCGAGGAGGCCAAGCTGGGTATCAGCCTGCAAGGTGCAGGCGGTGCCTTCACGGGGCATTGACCGTCCATGGCCCAGCTTGGGCCTTGGGGAGAGGTAGCCAGGCCTGAGAGGCCCCCTCATCTCAGCCTTGGGTGCCACCTGGGAGTGGGGGGACTCAACTGAGGGGCTGTGACCTTAGATTAGCCTCCCGCCAGGCAGTTATGGTGGAGCCCACGGGGCCTGGGAAGGGTGTCCCCTGGGCTGCAGCGCAGGGCAGCCCCTCTGCCCGGGGACACCTCAGGGCCCTCCCAGGGTGGAGGTGAGGGCCTCGAGTTGAGTGGGTGCCGGTCACAGGCTGACCGTGGGCCGTGGTGCAGGCTGGGGCACCCCCTGACTGTGGGCGCTGGCATCTGTGAGCACAAAGGAAAGCTTGTGCTGAGCTGCCCGCCGCGACCCGCCCCAGAGGCCTCTCCCACGCGCCCTGGCCTTGTGAGTGGGCCAGGACAGGGGCCTTGCCTCCTGGGGCCTCTGCCAGACATGCAGACTGCGGGTGCTGGAAGGGGCGGCAGGGCGGGCACCCATCACGGCCCTGACCCTGAGCGCCCTGTTTTCTCTGACGGCCCCCACGCCCACCCTGCCATCCAGATCCTGTTCCCGGGACAGTCAGCAGAGGGGCCCCTTGGTCCCTGATGATGCCGGGGTTGCCTGGGCCTGGCGCTGTCCTCCGGGGGCCTGGAAGGGCGGGAGTGCAGAACTGGGCCTGAGCCGGTCTGGCTACGGACTGCCTGCCGCTCCCGCCCCTCAGGCTCTGGGCACTGGGGGGGGGTCCTGCCTGCAGTCTCCGTGGCTCCAAAGGGCGTGGGCCTCCCCCAGGAGCATGTGGCAGCCCGCCCAGGCTGGGTGAGTGCTGGGGTCCCTACCCATTGCTGGAGCACCTGCACCCCCACAGGGCAGCTGACCAGTGGCGGAGGGGCTGCCGGAGCTGGGTTCAAATCCCACTGTACAGTGAGCCTGGCCTGTGGAGTGGGTGGCAGTGACGGTGACATGTGGGTGAAGAGCAGCCAGCACGCAGGGGGCAGTGGGGCGCCGGGTGTGGGGGGCGGGGCGCAGCCTCCTCAGGCGGTAGGCTCGCACGGCAGAATAGGAAGAGCTGACGGTGGATGACACTGGCCCGGGAGGGTGGGCCCTGCAGGCCGCACCCAGGGGGACGAGCCCCATTGGGCATCGCAGCTCCTGCGTGTGACGCCCGTGTCCTCACAGGTGAGCAAAGTCAGCCTGGTGGACCTGGCTGGGAGTGAGCGG
>SJXO01004878.1:81991-105940 GCA_006408615.1 Connochaetes taurinus
ACTCGCCTGGGCGCCCAGCTCCTGGTCCTCGTGTGCTGCCTTCCTCCCACCCATCTCCTGCTTTTTCCCAACTTGGTCTTTCTTTTCTCTCCTCCCGTCTGTCTGCCCCCCTTCCTCCCATAGACGTGTCCGACCTTGAGAACAATAACCGTAACCGTGGCGGGGTGGAGCTGAACCCAGCCCCTGACAATCTCTCCACAGTGACCAACGCCCTGGTGGGCATGAGCCCCTCGTCCTCACTCTCGGCCCTGTCCAGCCGCGCTGCCTCCGTGTCCAGCCTGCACGAGCGCATCTTGTTTGCCCCGGGCAGTGAGGAGGCCATCGAAAGGCTGAAGGTGAGGTAGGGTCGGGCTCGGGCGGTGGGCACGGGGCCCAAGACCCCTCCTCTCGGACTGTCACAGGCAGAGGGTCAGAGGCAGCGTGAGCAGTGCCAGGGGGCGCGGCTGCATCCTGGCCTCAGACCCGCTGGTGCCCGCCCAGGGACCCAGTGCTCCCTGTCCAGGATCGCGGGGCCCATCTGCTGACCAGAGTGGGCGGACGTCCCAGGGCCTCTGCGCCCCCTCCTGGGTCCATGCTTGCACCTGCCCCGGCATGGCCACCCACCCCCCGGCTGGCCATAGGTGAGCTGCTTGTAGGGTTCTGGTTACTGGCTTCCTTCAGCAGATGGGTACTTGGTGCCAGCTGTGAGCAGTGAACGGTGAGCCCAGACCATGGGGACTGAAGGGACTCAGGGGACAAAGGCACAGGGGCCAGACCCGGGCTGATGAGGGGGCGTGCGGTCACTCTGAGGCGTAGGCCCCCTTGTGCTGGGGGGCCAGCAGAGTATTAGGTTCCACATGCGGTGTGGGATTCCACCAAGGACGTGGGGGTCCCACCGTGGCTGGGGGCCGGGAAGGGAGAGGGGAGACGGCGTGGAAATGGGATGCGTCATCCATCTCTCTGCAGTCAGGGGACACCTGAGCCTCGGAACCAGCAACTCGGCATCTCGACGTGCGCTTGTTTCTCTTCCAGGTGTAGTCTGCCTCCCTGCTGTCCTCTGTCCACAGGACAGACGTGCCTCCTTTGCACAAGCTGACCCTCAGCCCTTCACCTTGATCTTTCAGACTTCGTGCTGCCTAGATGGACCAGAATTGGGGTGTCGGGCCCTGGCTACTCATCTCCCCTTTGCCTGGCACCCAAGCCTCTGTGCACTGCCTGCCCCCCACCCTGACCTCACTCTTTTCTGTCTCCCTTCCCAGGAGACAGAAAAGATCATCGCTGAGCTCAATGAGACCTGGGAGGAGAAGCTGCGGCGGACGGAAGCCATCCGTATGGAGAGGTGGGTGCTGTGGGCTGGGACCAGGCCATCTGATGGAGAGGGGGTGGTGGGGGCTGGGACCAGGCCGTCTGATGGAGAGGTGGGAGCTGGGGGGCTGGGGACCAGGCCATCTGATGGAGAGGTGGGAGGTGGGGCTGGGACCAGGCCATCTGAAAGAGAAGTAGGAGCTGGGGGGCTGGGGACCAGACCATCTGATACTTTGCACAAGCTGACCCTCAGCCCTTCACCTTGATCTTTCAGACTTCGTGCTGCCTAGATGGACCAGAATTGGGGTGTCGGGCCCTGGCTACTCATCTCCCCTTTGCCTGGCACCCAAGCCTCTGTGCACTGCCTGCCCCCCACCCTGACCTCACTCTTTTCTGTCTCCCTTCCCAGGAGACAGAAAAGATCATCGCTGAGCTCAATGAGACCTGGGAGGAGAAGCTGCGGCGGACGGAAGCCATCCGTATGGAGAGGTGGGTGCTGTGGGCTGGGACCAGGCCATCTGATGGAGAGGGGGTGGTGGGGGCTGGGACCAGGCCATCTGATGGAGAGGTGGGAGCTGGGGGGCTGGGGACCAGACCATCTGATGGAGAGGTGGGAGGTGGAGGTTGGGACCAGGCCATTTGATGGAGAGGTGGGAGGTGGGGCTGGGACGAGGCCATCTGATGGAGAGATGAGTGGTGGGGCTGGGACCAGGCCACCTGATGGAGAGGTGGGTGGTGGGGCTGGGACCAGACCATATGATGCAGAGGTGGGAGCTGGGGGGCTGGGGACCAGGCCATGTGATGGAGAGGTGGGAGGTGGGGCCTGGGATTGGCCCTCCAATGAAGAGGTGGGAGGTGGGGGCTGGGACACTGTGCCCAGCTCTGCGGTCTTGCAGTCAGGGGTCCCATGCCTGTCACCAGTGGCCCCACTGACCTGACCCCCACTCAGGGGAGCAGTCCCTCCAAGGGGCACCTGAACCCACAGCCCAGATGAAAGCCTGTGTGGGTGCTGACCCCTCACTGTGTCCCCCAGGGAAGCGCTGCTGGCCGAGATGGGCGTGGCCATGCGGGAGGATGGTGGCACGCTGGGGGTGTTCTCTCCCAAAAAGGTAGGAGCCGATCCATTCCCTGGGCGTGGACGGAAAGGGGACCTGCAGCCCTCGGCAGCTGTCAGCTCCTGGGGGCAGGGAAGCGGGCTCCGGGGACCCGGCCGCGCTCACGCGCAGCCATACCTTCCCTGTGTGGCCCCTCGCCTCCCGCTGCTCACCATGGGATGTCTCTTTGGGCGAAGGACGTCAGGGAGGTCACTTAGCTGCCTGAGGGGTCGGCTGGGCCCCTTAGGTTGAGACCGGGTTCCTGAAACGGGGAGCCAGCACCCCATCAGGAGCCCTGCAGGGCAGGGCTGGGGGACACAGGCCAGGAGCCAGCTGTCCCCTTGGAGGTTAGCTGAAGTAAGCCCAGCCGTCCCAGCAGGGACTCTTCTGCACCTAGCCTGGCTTGCCTGTGACCCAGGACCTCACGTGGAACCAAGCCCCACCCCCTGTTCCATAGCTCAGGTGGGGCAGCGCACGAGCACCGGGGAAAAGTCTCTGTGGTTCCAGCACACAGACCCACCCTCCCCTGCCAAAGATCGCTAGACCCTTAGAGCCCTTAGGAACCGCGCTTCAAGCCCGGAAGCCTTCCTGGAGGCAGTGGCAGTCCGCTCAGGCCCTGGCCCTGCCACTTCTTTAGCGAGGGAGCACCTGGCTGACTTTTTATCTCACAAAAGGGCTCCTGTGTTTGCCTGTCTTGGAGCTGACGGCACGTGAAGCCAGTGCTGTGCCGCTGGGGCCCCACTGGAAGAGGAGAACGGGGTGCCCGTGTGAAGGCCCATCCCTCAGGGTGGCTGCTCCCTGGGGACGGGGCTGGGCCCCCAGGCTGTGTCTGCGCTGCCCGCTAGCCGGGGAGCAGCACGCGCGGAGGCCCAGAGGCAGGAGGGAGGGTGCCTGCGGCCCTGGGCGGGGGCCAGTGGCGCCCTGGGGGTGCTTCACATTTGTACAGATAGGCTTTTAGTTTTGTTTCGGATTCATTGCCTGTGGCGGGGCGCCCTGTCCATGGGAGGGGTGCCCTCTCCCTGGGGGGATGCCCCGTCCCTGGGGGGGTGCCCCGTCCCTGGGGGATGCCCCGTCCCTGGGAGGATGCCCCGTCCCTGGGGGGATGCCCTGTCCCTGGGGGGATTCCCCATCCACGGGGGGATGCCCCGTCCTGGGGGGTTGCCCTGTCCATGGGGGGATGCCCCGTCCCTGTGGGGTGCCCCATCTCTGGGGGGTGCCCTGTCCCTGGGGAGGGTGCCCTGTCCCTGTGAGGATGCCCCATCCATGGGGGGATGCCCTGTTCCTGGGGGGATTCCCCGTTCATGGGGGGATGCCCCGTCCCTGTGGGGTGCCCCATCCCTGGGGGGTGCTCTGTCCCTGGGGGATGCCCTGTCCCTGGGAGGATGCCCCATCCCTGGGTGGTGCCCCATCCCTGGGAAGATGCCCCGTCCCTGGGGGGGGTGCCCCATCCATGGGAGGATGCCGCATCCCTGCAGTGGGGGGGTGCCCTGTCCCTGGTGTGATGCCCCATCCCTGGGAGGTGCCCCGTCTCTGGGAGGATGCCCTGTCCCTGGGGGGGCTGCCCTGTCCATGGGAAGATGCCCCGTCCCTGGGGGGGGTGCCCTGTCCCTGGGAGGATGCCCCGTCGCTGGTGTGATGCCCTGTCCCTGGGGAGGGGTGTCCTGTCCCTGGGGGTGCCCTGGGAAGTGTGCAGAGCTGGGGTACACATGCCCTCGGGGCACCAGTTGTGCAGTTTTTTGGCTTTGTTGGTGGCAGAAGGATTTGCTGGTGGCCCAGGCCTGGACACTGCCCAGGAGGGGGCCGGCCCTGGAGGGCCCCCCAGACGTCTCCTCTGGAGACGCGCGGGACACCCTCCCAGGAGCAGGGTGGCTGGAGATTGTCTGTCCTGTGTCACACGACCAGGTCGCCCTGACCCTGTGCTGAGTCACTGGGGGGCCCCAGGCGTCTGTAGTGAGGGTGTGGACAGCTGGCCCCAAGGAGCCAGGTGGGAAGCAGGAAGCTGTCCAGCCTTGCCATGCTGCAGAGTCCTTGCCGGGACAGGGTGGAGGTCGGGAAGTGTTGGGGCCCAGAGACCCTGAGGGAGAGCAGAGGAGGAGGGGTGGAGCCTGCCATGGCTGCTCTAGGCATGGGGTGGGCAATGCTTAGACAGGGCTGTGGGGGAGGCGCCCCCCCTTGGCCGTGACTCGCGCTCTGGTAGACCCCTGGTGAGGACAGGCGGGGAGCGTCTGACCCGGCTGCCTCACAGCCTCTCTGCTCCTCGGCCTCCAGGGCCCGAGCCCCACTGCCTGGCACCCTCGCCCCCTTCCTGGCTCCTGGGTCCCCCTGGGGCCTTAGCCCCTGGGTTGGGAGGGGGACCTCAGGTCCTGTTTTAGTGGAGGACTGGGCCCAGGCCCCACGGAGCCCAGGCTTGCCCTGCACATCCAAGCCCCGTGTGCCTCCAGTGCTCAGAGCTGGACTCCCAGCCCCTCCAGAGGTCCAGCGGCCCCGAGTACTGCCCCCAAGGCTCTGGGGTCCCCATCAGAGTCTCCTCCCGTCCTCTCGGCCAGGCTGGAGAACACTGTGTCCCCGTGAGGCCGGGCCTAGGGCTGGTGGTCCCAGGGAGAGAGGGCAGCAGGCGGCCAGGGTCAGGCTCCTGCCCTCCCCAAGAGAGATGACCCCCTGTCTCCCCAGACGCCACATCTGGTCAACCTGAACGAGGACCCCCTCATGTCCGAGTGCCTGCTCTACTACATCAAGGATGGGATCACCAGGTGGGGGTCGGTGGGGCACGGGGAGGGGCGCTGAGCCTGGCCGTGTGCTGGTGCTGATGCTGTGGGCCAGGCCATGTTGGGGGTGTCTCCTGAGCCCCTACTTGTGTGCTCTCCAGCTGTTTCCTGTAAGGGCTGGGTATCCAGGAGGCTGTGAGGGCGGTGTGGGCCGGTGGGCAGCGTCATGGTGCACTGGGCCTGTGGTGCTGAGAGCCCGCTGCACGCAGGGTGGGCCGGGAGGATGCGGAGAAGCGGCAGGACATTGTTCTGAGCGGGCACTTCATCAAGGAGGAGCACTGTGTCTTCCGGAGCGATTCCCGCGGGGGAAGTGAAGGTACCGCTTCCCCCCCTCCAGCTTCCTAGTCAGTGCTAGGAACCACCCCGGTTCTAAAGGTGCTTGGACAGTTGGGCTGGGGACCCGGGCTCCCTCCTCAGATTGGGGGCCAGTAGGAGCATTCGTGGGTGGCAGGGCAGTGAGCCCAGATCAAGGGGACGACTGTTCTCAGGCCACAGCTTCCCGCTGGCTGGGAGTGGCCATCTGTCCATCTGCCTGGCCGGCCTGCCCTTGGGTCTCTGTCACCGCTGCCAGTCTCCCTTTTCGGGGAGGTACCTGCTGTCCCAGCAGCCACAGTCCCCAAGCTCAGTGCATGCTCCCTGGTGGGCGTCTGACCAGCCTTGGGGCTGCAGACCACTGACTTCTCTGTGTTCTCCCAGAATTCTGTCCCTAAACCTCTCCCTCCCTGCGCTCGGGGGGTGGACACAAAGCCAGGAGGGGTTCTGGGACTCCAGGACCATCCCTCCTGGAGACCCCGTAGGGCAGGGTGGGTGCCTGGCACGGCCTCCCTGGCTCTGACTGGGGGCACAAGAGCCTCCCTGCCATGTGTCACCTCCTTTGCCTGTGAGGGGCTGAGATGCCCCTCCAGCTTCTTTGAGGCCAAATTGAGGTGCCGCAGGAAGGAGGCACCTGCGGGGGGCCACAGCTGGGTGCCCGGTGCCCAGGTGGGTCAAGACCCCACCCCACGCTGAGAGCTTGCAGGACTCAGGGAGACAGCCAGGGTGACAGCCCCTCACGGTCCTCCTCTCTGTCCCTTACCTGCCCTGCAGCTGTGGTGACCCTAGAGCCCTGTGAAGGGGCGGACACCTACGTCAACGGCAAGAAAGTCACGGAGCCCAGCGTCCTGCGGTCAGGTACAGTGGGGGTGCAGCCACCCCGCTCCCCCCACGCCTGTGCACGCCTGCTCCCAGGCTGTGGGGCTGCAGGCACCTGGCCAGCTCACAGGCGCCCTGGTGGCACCGTAGGGTCGGAGGTGCTGGGGCGAAGGCTGTTGGCGGCAGCGCTGAGGTGGAACTCCATGAAGGGCCCTGTCCCAGAGCCCCGGTGGGATGGAGGGGGGCCTTGGTAGAGCAGCCACCGGGGTGTGGGCTGCACAACCCCTGCACCCCGGCCCCCTGGCTGGGCCTCGTGCCCTGGTGTTATAAAACATGCAGGAGGAAGATGTATGTACACACACACACACACACACATGTAAACACGCAGGAGGAAGATGTATGTACATACACGTGTAAACACGCAGGAGGAAGATGTACGTACACACGTGTAAACACGCAGAAGGAAGAAGTACGTACACACACACGTGTAAACACATAGGAGGAAGATGTGTGTAAACACACAGGAGGAAGATGTACATACAAACACACGTGTAAACTCAGGAGGAAGATGTACGTACACACACGTGTAAACACGCAGGAGGAAGATGTACGTACATACGTGTAAACATGCAGGAGGAGGATGTACGTACACACACACGTGTAAACACGCAGGAGGAGGATGTACGTACACACGTGTAAACACGCAGGAGGAAGATGTATGTACACACACATGTAAACACGCAGGAGGAAGATGTATGTACACGTGTAAACATGCAGGAGGAAGATGTACGTACACACGTAAACACGCAGGAGGAAGATGTATGTACACACACACGTGTAAACGCAGGAGGAGGATGTACGTACACACATGTGTAAACACGCAGGAGGAAGATGTACACACGTGTAAACACGCAGGAGGAAGATGTATGTACACGTGTAAACACGCAGGAGGATGATGTACGTACACACACGTGTAAACATGCAGGAGGAAGATGTACGTACACACACACACACACACGTGTATATGCTGCTGTATCTGTCTGTCCATCTACCGAGGGACTTATTCCATGGAATTGGCTCAGGAGGTGGTGGGGGCTGGACAGACAGGTCTGCAATCCGCAGGTGGAACTTTCTCCTCAGGGACGTCTCTGTTTAGCTCTTAAGGCCTTTTCCCAAGGGGCGAGGCCGTCACGTCCTGTGGGTGGTCTCCTGTCCTGAGGTCATGCGATTGGAGGTGCCACCGCAGCTACAGACGTGCCCTCAACCCAGCAGCACCTACATCCATGCCCAAGCGCACTGCGGGGCTCCGCTCCTCGGCCGAGCTGACACACGGACAGACCGTCGTGTCACTGTGTCTGGGTGACTTTGCTAAGAATGAAGAGACCTTCCCTGGCTTGGGACCCCGGCCGAGCTGACACGTTAGATGGACTGTTGTGTCACTGTGTCCGGGTGACTTTGCTGAGAACGAGGGCACTGTCCCCGGCTCCGCTCCCCGGCAGAGCTGACACGTTAGATGGACTGTTGTGTCACTGTCCGGGTGACTGCTGAGAACGAGGGCACTGTCCCTGGTTCGGCTCCCCGGCAGAGCTGACACATGAGACAGGCCGTCGTGTCAATATGTCTGGTGACTCTGCTAAGAACGAAGGGACTCTCCCTCTGCCCCAGCTAGGGTTACAGAAGGGACACCCCCAGCCTGACATCCAGACCTCTCTGGCTGCTCCAAACGGCCTCCCCTGCCTTTGTGGTCCTGGCATGCCTTGAGGGGGGACGCACCACGCATCCTGGACCCAGGGGCCTCGTGGGGCCGCCCGTGGCCGGCGTCCCCGCTTGGTTGAGCCAGGCAAGGGCAGGTGCAGAGAGCAGTTTCTGTCTCCCTTGTTACTTCAGGATCAGTGCCCGCGGGCTCAGGGCAGGGCCTGGGCTGGGAGGGAAGTGGATCTCGGGGGCTGGAGGAGAAGCCGCCTGCAAGCTGGGGGCCTCTTGTGGGGAGTGGGACTGAGCTGGGTTTGCAGGCCCCAGAGTAGAGCTGTGATTCCTGGAGGAAGTCAGAAGGAAACTAGGAGGTTTATTGAGACCCGTGCCTCCAGGCAGGACAGTCCCGGGACAGCTGGCACTGCCCTGGGGGCACTTGTGTGCCTGGGAGGGTCCTGCCAACAGGATGGAGCCTGGCTCTGGAAACATGCCAGCCCCTGCTCTGCTGCCATCCAGGGGACAGCCAGGAAGGGAAGTGCCCAGCAGAGGGGCCAAGCCTAGCCCTCAGATAGGGGGTGCTGGGCCCAGGGCACGGGGCAGAAGGCCAGGCTGGCCTGGGAGTGGCACGTGTGGGGTTGTGGAGAGGATGGGATGGTGGAGATACTCCACGACTGTTCTCAAACATCACTGCTGCTGGGAGGGGCGGGGCCCAGGGGAGGCTCAGGGAGCCTGAGGAGGCTCCTTCAAGTCCTGGTGCGGGAGCAGGCCACCCCGCGGGGGGCTGGTGAGGGGGACGCTGGGCAGAGGAGGCAGTGGGCTGGCTCTGGACAGCTGTGGGCCCCCTGGGGAGGGTGACACTGGGACCCCGGGGGGAATTCCTCCCCTTTCCCCTCCCCTCCTCCGAGGCCCCCCAGACCAAAGGCTCTCCAGCTCGGGCCTCGGCCCTGTCCCTGTCCCCCAGGAAACCGCATCATCATGGGCAAGAGCCACGTGTTCCGGTTCAACCACCCCGAGCAGGCGCGGCAGGAGCGCGAGCGCACGCCCTGCGCGGAGACGCCGGCCGAGCCCGTGGACTGGGCCTTCGCGCAGCGCGAGCTGCTGGAGAAGCAGGGCATCGACATGAAGCTGGAGATGGAGCAGAGGTGGGCGGGGCTGCCCCTCCCGACCGGCCCTGCCGCCCGCCACCCGCACTCACCCGCTGCTCTTACAGGCTCCAGGAGCTGGAGGACCAGTACCGCCGGGAGCGCGAGGAGGCCACCTACCTGCTGGAGCAGCAGCGGCTGGTGAGGCGCCCCCACCCGGGGTCCCTGCTCCCCCATCCCTTCGCGCAGCCGCTGGAGCTGGCACTGGGGGGACCACGTCCGGCGGGGAGGGCCGCAGGGGGCTAGTCTCTGCGTGGAGCCACAGGCGCGCTTCTGTGCCCAGGACTACGAGAGCAAGCTGGAGGCCCTGCAGAAGCAGATGGACTCCAGGTACTACCCCGAGGTGAACGAGGAGGAGGAGGAGCCGGAGGACGAAGGTGAGGGGTCGTGTCCGCGCAGGGGCGGGTGGAGCCAGCCTGGGGCTGGGGAGGGGTCTCCCTGAGGAGATGAGCCTGGGGCCACTCCCTGCAGTTCGGCTGGTCCACATTTTTGCCCGGGGGACCCCGATCTGCAGGCAGGATTTGGGAGGCTGTGCTGCAGCAGGAAGGCACCTGTGCGCGTACACACATACACGCACGTGTGCACACACGTGCAGTTCTGGGGGAGGCAGCCTGGAGCACGAGGAGGACGGGGCAGGGTCCCGTGCGGGCACCTTGCGTCCACCCGGCCTGTCTTGCCCGAGGGGCGCGGGTGCTCCTCCCGGGACTAGGTCTCTGCTCCGTTTGGGAGCGTTTGCTTGGGCAGCCCACCGCTGACCGCAGCTGCCGGGCGGAGGACTGCCCGCAGGCAGGGTTCACATCTAGGTTGGCCTTGGGTCAGCTGGTTGGCCCCTTCCTTGCGCGGATGTGACTTGGACGCCCTTGTCTGGACTCGTCTACCTGGGTGGAGGGCGGGGTACCAGGCCGCAGCCCGTCCTCCTGTCCCCGCCCCACTGCTGCCCCCAGTCGTTGCTGAGCTCCGGCCTAACCCTCAGGCCCTCGCGCTCACGGTGGGGGCACGGCGGTCCCTCTGGGGCCCAAGGGCTGCTCCCTGAGGCAGTCTCCCTGCCCGGTCCCTTCCTGAACGTCCCAGACAGTTGGTGCGACCCTGGGGGCCAGAGACCCCCCGCCCCCCCATCGACCAGGCCCGCCTCTCTGCACAGTCCAGTGGACCGAGCGGGAGTGCGAGCTGGCACTGTGGGCCTTCCGAAAGTGGAAGTGGTACCAGTTCACATCGCTGCGGGACCTGCTGTGGGGCAACGCCATATTCCTCAAGGAAGCCAACGCCATCAGCGTGGAGCTCAAGAAGAAGGTGGGCCAGCCCTGCCATGCCACGCCCCCGCAACGCCATGCCACGCCCCCGCAATGCCATGCCATGCCACTCCACGCCCATGCAGCCACATTGATGCCACGCCACGCCCCCGCCACGCACATGCAGCTGCACTGATGCCACGCCCACGCTACACCCCTGTCATGCACAGCACGCTTATGCCACACGACACCACAGCCCATAGCAGGCCCTGCCATACCACACCACGCCACACCCTGCCACGTCCCCGCCATGCCATGCCCCTTCCACGCCACGCCCCACACCCTGCTACGCCAAGCCCCCACCGTGCCGTCTGCCCCTCGATGGCACCTTTCCAGCCCAGTAGGACTCCCAGCTGAGCGGCTCTGCCTCCCTACCAGGGGGCGGGACGCCCCTGACTTGTACCCCTAGGAAGGCGGTTGGCTCAAAGGAGGCCAGCACTGACCAAGGGGAGCGCGTAGGCAGGCTGGAGCACGGGGGAAGCGGAGCTTCCTCTCCAGCCGCGGGGAGGAGGCTATTCTGGGGCTGGGCTCCACCTCCAGGGGCTGACAGGTGCCATCTTCACCGCGCACAGGTCCAGTTCCAGTTTGTCCTCCTCACGGACACACTCTACTCCCCACTGCCACCTGACCTGCTGCCCCCGGAGGCTGCCAAAGACCGAGAGACTCGCCCCTTCCCGCGCACCATCGTGGCTGTGGAGGTCCAGGACCAGAAGAACGGGGCCACCCACTACTGGACGCTGGAGAAACTCAGGTGTGCGGGAAGCAGGGTGAACGCGGATGTCTGGCGGCTCGTTTTCCTGTTTCAGGGTCTTTTTAAATTGGAAGAAAGTACGCAGGATCGAGGCTTATTTAAGGCTCTGTGTTCTGCTCTGCCAAAGCCAGGCTGAAGCTGGAGGAAGGGGTGGCGAGGGGCTGGGGGGAGAAAGGCAGGGGCTCCTCCGCCTGGGGCAGAGCCTGGGGGTGATGGAGAGCAGGGCGAGTCCCCGGAGGATGGCCAGTCTGCCCTTCCCTCTGCCTCCAGGGCCCCATGTGCCCACCCTGCCACGTGCACCTGACTCTTCCTGGGTGAAGGTGACTGGGCAGGGCTTTGCCCCAAGAGAAAAGTTTACTATTGCTCAGCTTCCCCTGGAAGGAGGGACACCCGCATGCAGGGGAGGCACAGGGCTGTTGGGGACGAAGGGGGGGTCTCACTACAGCCTCTTCGAGGCGCTCATGGGCACAGCTAGACAAGGTGAACGGTGAGGACCGGCCGGTTAGAACAGTGCTGGAGGCTTGGGGCAGGGCTGCCTGGTGGCCTGGCCCTGCACCTGGAGATTAGGGCAGGGGAACTGGCTGGTTGAGTGGGCTTGGGCCAGGTAAGGGGGGTCTTCACTGTGGGGGAAGGGTCTCCTCAGGCAGTGAGGCCCCACAGATGTCAGAACACCACGAGACACAGAAAATGAAGAACACAGACGCACTCACACGTGCAGCCACGCACGCTTACACACGTGGTCCCGCTCACCCTCAAACACAGGCCCACTGGTACTTGCACACCAACCATGTATGCTCACAGGCGCAACTGCCCCTGTCCTCCGAGCTGCAGCCACTCCTGGGAGATGAATGTGCCCCCAGGCCCTTCCTGTTGCACCTGGGACCCCGAGGGAAATATCCCTCACAGGTGTTTCTCCCACAGCCTGCTGCTTTCCCAGGGTGATGACTTGGGAAATGCCTTGTTCCTCGTGTCCTGTCACAACTTGCCCTTCGCTCACCAGCTCCCGGGGCTCCGTGCCCGAGTCCGGGTCCCCCCTGCCCTGGCTGGTCCCAGCCCCGTCCTCTGCTGACACCCTGCAGCTGTCACTGGGGTTAAGAGAAGTGTGTGGTGAATGTGTGTTGAATCTCAAGCCCCTTGCTCATGGTCAGCCAATTCTGAGGACTGTGGAGGGTCTGTCTGGCAAACCCTCTTGAGCCGAGGGCAACCCTGAGCAGGACGGTCCGCCCGGGCCCACGCTGACCTCTGCCCCGCAGGCAGCGGCTGGACCTGATGCGAGAGATGTATGACCGGGCGGCCGAGGTGCCCTCCAGCGTCATCGAGGACTGTGACAACGTGGTGACTGGGGGAGACCCCTTCTACGACCGCTTCCCCTGGTTCCGGCTGGTGGGCAGGTGGGTGTCTGCCTCCGGCCGGGCTGAGAGACCAGGAGAAGACTGGTGGGTAGCTGGGAGACTGGTGGGTGGCGAGGGCCTGGGCCCTGGCCCCGACACGAGGCGGGTGCTGACCCTCCTCCATGCCAAATCCCCTGCCCTGGTGCTCCCTGGTCTGAGTTCCCCCCCTACCCCATCCTCCTCTCCACACACCAGCGGGCCCTGATGGGGAGGGGGTCTCCACATTGCCACCCACCCCCGCTTCGGGGCCGTAGCCCTCAGGCAACACCTGTCCACGGGTGAGAATGGGGCTTGGCCAGCCTTCTGGGTCACCGGTGGGGCTTGAGTGCTCCCAGAGCCCAGAGTCCACGCCTGTTGTTCCCTGCCTCCTGGGCTGGGGGCTGCACCCAGCCCTTGCCCCCACGGGGCATGGTTTCTGAGGCTTCGATGCGGCCACGACCTTGGCCACACCCGGCCAGGACCACACCTGCTGGGACCTGCTGGGACCCTCCGGGGCTGCACACCATCCCTACGGGGGGCTGTGCGTGTGTGTCCACACCTGGGGACAGCGTGCCCTGGGCCACCTCATCTTTGGAGGCGGCGCCCTCGGTGGTCTGTGCGCCGGCCGGGCCACACGCAGCCACCCGTCCGCCCCGCCCCGCGCCCCCGAGGAGCCGGTGTTAACTTCTCTCTGTCTTGTCGCACTAACCCCAGTTCAGTCGTCTCTGGCTGCAACAGCTACCCTCTTCTCAACACATGCATGAGCGAGCGCATGGCTGCTCTCACCCCCTCCCCCACCTTCTCGAGCCCCGACTCCGACGCCACCGAGCCTGCCGAGGAGCAGAGCGTGGGGGAGGAGGAGGAGGAGGAGGAGGAGGAGGAGGAGGACCTGCAGGACGACGTCTTTCCGGAGCACGTGCTGTGCGACGGCCGGGACCCGTTTTACGACCGGCCCCCCCTGTTCAGTTTAGTAGGAAGGTTGGTGAGGTTGAGGACGGCATGCTGGGAAGGAACCAGCTCTTTTGCACAGGAGCACTGCTGTGGGCACGGTGGGCCACCGCAGGGCGCCACCCCGGCGCTGGGGCAGGCAGGGGCTGGCCTCCCCCGGGGAGCGAGTGAGGCCGCGAGAGCGCCCCTGGCTGTCCTGGGGAGGCCCAGCCTGGGAGGGTGGGGGCCCAGTGACAGAGGAGGCAGGACGCCCCGGGGCACAGGCTCCACGCAGGGGCCCCTGTCTCTGCGGAGCGGCCTCCAGAACCCCGGGGGGAGCCCCCATCCCCATGCAGGGGCCTCGGGACGTTTGGAGAAGTGGGGGCAGGCATCCTTGCGCCCCCTCACCCACCAGCTGAGGCTGTTGTCCCTCCTGCTGTTTTCCAAAAGAGACAGAGGGTTCGGGTCTGCTCCCAGTGCCCCCCAGCCACCATCGTGGGAAGGGGAGCAGAACCTGGAGGAAGCCGTCGGGGGGCAGGGGGCTCTTGAAGGAAGGGCAGAGCCTGGCAGTGGGAGGGCCTCCCTCTGAAGCCCCAGGCAGCCTGGCCTCTCTCTGAGCCAGTCTCCATCTAAGATCGAGAACACCCCATCCCTCCTGACCTTCAGGCCGTCAGCACTGGAGACACGCCCTTGGCCTTGTGCCCTCCAGGGAGGTGCCCTTTGTGGAGGAGAGGCAGGGATTAAGGGCTCTAGACAGGAAAAAGACCAGGTCCAGGAGGGGGCGCAGGGCTTGCCCTGCAGGCAGATGGGGCAAGTACAGTCCGTCTGTGTTTTTATCAGCACAGGACAGAAGTGAGGAGAGATCTAGAAACCTCGGCTCCCAGAGACTGAATTTACACGTTCTGTGTGTCTGCCCAGGTAGAAGACAGCTTTAATGGAAGCTTTGTAGGAGTCTGGGATTGCTAGGCTGAGGGGAGGTTTGGAAGGCTTGGCCTCGGAGCGCCAGTGCTGAAGTGGTGCCGAGGCTGGCCCCCAGAGAACGGGGTTTGTGCTGGGAGCCCTTGGCTGCAGCTGCTGGAGTGAAAGCTCCTCTGGTTCCTCTGGGAAGGAAGCAGGCTCTTTCGAGGAGGTTGCGGATTTATTCTGACTCGGTCTCCCTGAGCGGGGGCTGCTGGCCCCCTGGCTCTCTCCTGAGATGCCCCAGCCCAGCTTCCTGCCCCACCGACCCAAGCGAAGGTGTGACCCCTGGGGCTGGCCCCATTCAGGCCTCTCAGAAAGCCTGGCCGCACGGGCCAGGGCAGCCGGGTGTCAGGCAGGTGTGGGGTCACTGGGAGAAACGGGGGTGGGCTCTTGCAGTCTCAGCCAGAAAGAGCTGGGTCCTTCCGACACTCCCCCCGTGATCTGGGATGTTACGAGACAACCAAAACCAAAGCCGCGCGAGAGGCCAGCTCCCCACGCGGCGTCTGCGAGGGGCTTCATTTGGAAACGTCCTGATTTTTCTGGTTTGGCAAGAATTGGCTTTTCCCGCGCAGCAGCTGTGCAGGCCCAGCCCTGAGGAGGACCCGTGTGTGGTTCCCTTTATCCTTCTGGTAGCCGCTGGCGCTCTCTCCAAAGCTTAAGCGAAATTGGGGCGCCCACTCTTGCCTCCCTCCGGAAAGGCTTCCGTGGCCCCAGCATGCGTCTGCACCTCACCAATCTTGTGGTTAGCGCCGCCTCCTCCGCTCCCCCACGCTCCGCCCCGGCCCCCACCTCTGCCGCCCTCTCTGTCTCCCGCGGGTCTCAGCCTGCTTCAAGGTGCCCTCGCTTCCAAGCACGGGGTCCCGGCGGGGGCCTCCTCCAAGTCCAGGGACAGCCTGCGTGCCGCTGCGCTGGGGGGTGGGGTGGGCCGGCCCGGGGTGAGGAGGTGGGCCTGTGGGTTCAGTCTCCCCCGTGATCCTCCCCGCCTGGACCTTCGCTCTCAGAAAAGGGGGTGGGCAGGGGAGCTGCAGAGAGAGGAGGGTGAGGGGCCGACTGTCTGGAATGGACTGTCCCGGGGAAGGAGGACAGGTGCCCCCCACCAAGTGTAGGATCCAGGACTCCGGCGGAAAAGCACTGGGCCAGCAAGGCCGAGCTCCCTGGGTATGCTGGGCCAAGCCGCTCAGCCCGAATGGTCTCCAGCAAGGCGTCGGGCCGCCGTGTGTGTGTGGGTGCGCCGTGGCCGGAGGGGTCCTCCTGACAGGGCCAGGCTGCTCCAGCCCCCGGGGTGGTGGGCGCTGCTGTCCACTTGGGCGTCTGGAGGGCCCGGCCTCTACCCCTCGGGCCCCACCCTCTCCCATCCCCGTTGGTCGGGGTGGGCCTGGGGTCTTCCTGCCCCCTGCCCTCGAGGCTGCTGCTGGCACCAGGGGCAGGGGCTGCCAGGCCCAGGGGTCCCTTCGGGGTGAAGGCGGTGTCATTGTCCCAGGGCGAAGAGCAGCAAGGAGAGAGGGTCCCACCAGGCTGCCGTGCCCTCTGGAAGCCCTTGCCCAGGGCTGCGTGTGATCTGTGTGCGAACCCGCCTGGTGCCCCCAGGAGTCTGGGGACCAGCTCCCCCCACAGCCGGCAGTGAGGTTCAGAGAGGGTGAGCGTGGCCATGCACTCCAGGCGTCTTTTTCTCTGTGAAACCCCAACCTCCAACCAAGGGGGGGCCTCAAAGCCCCCAGCCCTGCCGTTTTCCATACCTTAAGCATCTGGGTTTTCTTTCCTTTCCGATGTGGGAAAATCCTGTGAGATCGGGAAAGACTAGTTTTACCTAACGAACCTTAAGTAAGCCGGTGGGCGCTGGGGCGCGGTGCCCACAGCCGGGGGCTGTCCTGGAGCGAGCCTGGTCCCGCCCCAGCCAAGCGTCTGCCCCCAGCCTTGCTGTCCTCGGGCCTCCATCTCCACCTGCAAGACGCCAGCCCCAGCACCCCTGCTTAGACCTCCGGTGCTGTGTTTGAGCCCCTAGAAGGACGATGACCCCAGTCTAGCTGAGGCATGCCGTTGGGGAGGGAGCCCCAGCGTCCGTGTTGAGGTGTGAGTAGAGGGGACCCCAGCCGCCTGCTGCGTGGTGCTGGGGGCTCCAGCGCCAGCTGGGTGGACCCGTGGGGGCTGTCACGCACAGTTTCTTTCCTGGAGCTTTCAGTGGCAGGCTGCCAGTGGGGTGGTTTGAGCCTTAGGACTCACGGGGTGCGGCCCCCTTCGATGCGTGGGCCCTGTGGCAGGAGGCACCCCCGGGAGACCGCAGGGGGTGTGTGCAGCTGCGGGGCCTTTGGGGAGTGGGGACGCCCGGCTGCCGCGGGCCTGCTGTGACTGCCTGGGCCCTGGCCTCCGTGGGCTCAGGAGGGAGGAGGACTAGCCTGCTTCCCCTCCCTCATCGCCCCTCGGGGTGGCCCCGGGTCCCCCGCAGGGCGCTGCGAGAGGCCATCAGCAAGCTGGGAGCCAGTGCCTGGGGGGCTGCCCCCTGAGCCTTCCAGGAGGCGGCCCTGAGCCTGGCGGGCCCTCCTGGCTGGTGGCCCTTGGACAGCCTGACACTCTACCTCAGGAAGCCATCATGCCCTCACTAGCCCACAACCGAGGCAGCCTGCTTTCCCCGTGGGTCCTCCTGTGGGCCCCTGCAGGGTGCAGGGGGGTGGGCAGGACCCCGCCTGGCGCCTGGGGCTCGGGGAAGTCTCCCAACCCTGCTTTCTGCAGCAGGCTGTGCCCAGGGGTAGGCAGGGCTGGAGGGCAGCGCTGACTGGGCCCTGCACCTGGGGGCTGCCCCACCCAGTCCCCTCAGCCCTCTGGGGCAGGGCGGGGCGGCTGGGCCTCGGGGGAGTGGAGCCGGCTCTGTGCCTGAGTCCTGGCCCTGCGCTTCCCCTTCTGGACCCTGTGACTTGGCTCATTTCACGGCCGCCCCCCTCCCAACCCCAGTTTCCATCAGAAGCTGGGCCAGGAGCCCAGGTGCCTGGGAGGGGAGGCCCCCCATCCTGTCCGAGGTGGGTGCTGGGCGATGCTCTCTGTGACTTGGGCGAGGCCTTCTGTTCTCCAGGTTCCAGCGTCTCTTGCTGGCTTCTGCTCCACGCAGTGGGCCTTAGTGCCCGCATGCCCCCAGTGAGGCAGAGGTGCCCCTCATCCAGAGAGCGCGCTGAAGGGAGGGGCCACGGGGCGTCCTCAGAGAGGCGCTGTGCTAGGGAGGGGGCTTCTGCCTGCTGGGGGGCAGGGGGCTGTGGTGGCAGGCCCTGGGAGGCCGCACCCTGGGGCGCCTTGGGCCCAGCTCAGCCTTCAGAGGCCCAGAAAGCAAAACCAGTCAACAGAGGTTGAGCCTACTGGTAAATTCGGCCAGTGGGGAGAGCTGTGCAGAAAGTGGCCTGGAGGCTGAGACGTGGGTGGCCGTGCACAGAGGGAGCAGACAGACCGGGCTGTGAGGCCAGAACAGGGCTGGGCCCACAGCAGGGGCTGGGGCGTCTGTCGGATGCAAAGAGCTCGGAGGCCACGGAGGGTGGCATCTGCCTGGGCCTCAGGTCCCCTCTGGCAGCCGTGGAGGCCGTGGGGGAGGAGGGATGCCAGGGCTGATGGGCCGGGTGATGGGTTTGAGAGAGACTCGAGGCAGAGCTGAGGGACAAGCGAGGATGGTGTGCGGAGTCCTGACCTCCGGGGGAAGGCCGTCGGTGGCCAGGCCAGGGGCCCACCGGAGAGGGGACGCAGTGCCCTGGGGGCAGCCCCGCCCCCCGCCCGTGGCCACGGGGAGTCCAGAGTGGGGACCCCAGCCTGGATGAGGGGCGGGGTGATGGACGACACACCTCTCCTCCCGTCCCCCAGCGCCCCCACCCCACCCAGACCAGTGCCCAGACTCCCCCCTCAACTGCCCACACCTCTGTCCCCACCTGGGGCCCCTCACCACGCCCCCGCACTTCCTCTCCAGCACCTCCCACCATCGGACTCCAAATCCTGCCCCTCCCCCAGGACCACACCCGCACTCCCCCGAGCCCAGGAGCTCAGGGTTGCCAGGTCTGTGCCTTTGGGCTGGAGTGGAGGGCAGAGCACAGCTGGAAACCAGGGTGCTCCCTCAAAGAGGGGGTCCCCCCGAGGAGGACACACCTCAAAGAGGGCACGGCCCCAAGGAGGGTAGGAGGACACCCTGAACGGAAGGGAGTTGTGCTCACCTGCCCACCGGCGGGGCGGCACAGGCTACATCTTCTGCTGCCTGTCAGATCCCGCAGGTACCCCCAGGTCGACTGGCTCAGGGAGGGGGTGCCACAGGGTGACATGGCCTCTGGCCCGCCTGTCCTGGCACTAGCTGGGCGCACAGCTGAGCTGCTGGGAGAGGGGGGCTCTGGGCCCTGGGGCTGGTGGGGCCGTGCCAGGCAGCATTGCAGCGTCTGGGGCATTCTTGGGGCTCTGTTCAGCCCTCCTCCTGGGCTCTGGCTGAAGTCATGGAGCTCTCGCCCCTTGTGTTCCTGGAGAGGCTCACAGGGAGCCCTGAGCCGCCTTTCGTCATCTGAGGCCCTCTGTGGGGTCCACAAGTGTCAGGGGCCCCTGGGAAACGGGCAGGGGAGACGGGGGGGGCATTGGCACCAGAGTGAGGGTCATAGGTCAGTGAGGCGGTCCCCGGTCGTCGTCCTTGAAGCAGGCTGAGCCCTCCTCCTCCCTGTCCTCTGCTCAGACCGCCCCTCACCTCCGCGTCCTCCTGCCCCGCTGCCCTGCCCGCTCCTGCCCCCACCCTGGCTGCCCCCGCCTGGCTGCCCGCTCCCTTCTGCTTTGCAGTGTTGTGTTGTGAGCCCGCCCTGCCGCCTCTGCCGCCGCCTGGCGCGGTGCCCGGCAGGCGGCCCTGACCGCGGCCTCTCCCCCCCCAGGGCCTTCGTGTACCTCAGCAACCTGCTGTATCCCGTGCCGCTGGTGCACCGCGTGGCCGTCGTCAGCGAGAAGGGCGAGGTGAAGGGCTTCCTGCGCGTGGCTGTCCAGGCCATCTCAGGTGTGTGCAGGCGGCCTGGGCGGGATCTGTCCCTCCCCCGATGGGGCCCCTGGGCGGGGGGAGGCCTCCACGGCCTCACGTGGTGGTCTGCGTGCAGCCAGCCTCCTCTGTCTCTCCCTGTGAGAGAAGCCCTGCTGCCCGGCACTCGGCTCGGGCCCCTGGGGCTCTTCCTGGTTGGCTGGAACCTTCAGGGCAGCGCGGGCCGAGCCCGGGGCTGGCTGAACCCCCTCTGGCTCGGGGCCCCACCAGGTGGCCTGCAGACCCAGCCTGGTGCAGAAGTGCCCCCCAAGCTCCCACCATGGTCTCAGCCCCAGGATGGGTGTGCAGACTCCAGCCCTGGGTCCCCCAGCCTTCCCAACTCCACAGCACTGCCCCCTTTGGAGCACATGGCTGCTCGGGTGCTGACCTGTGTCCCCAGAGGCCGTGAGCCCCTCCCCACTGCCGGCCGGCTGGTCCAGCCCCCCACTGAGAAGCAGACACCCCTCACTGCCCGGTCCCCTCCTGGCCACCCCTCTGGGCTGGGGACAGCCACCCCAAGGAGGGCTTTGGGTTTGCTGGGTTTGCTCCTCTGAAAGTGGGTTCTCTGTGAAGCTTTTTAGAAAGGAGTGTGGAGAGATGCTTGGAGGACGCGTGGGGGAGTGCTCAGCCAGAGGGTCCCTCTACTGTGGTGGCCAGTGTTCCCTTCTCCGCCTCCAGCCTCTGGCGTCTCCTTGGGCCTCTTCCTCCCCTCCCTGAGGCTTGGCCCGGGCACTCTGGGTGCCCCATGTGCAGCTGCCGAGGGCCCAGGCCAGGACAGGGGCGCGGAGCGTGAGCAGCACCGGGGGCCTGCTCGCCCGCTGGGTAGCCCGTGTGTATGCACTCTGGATGTTTTGACCCCTGTGCTGGGTATCGCTTCCCCACGATCCCAAGCGCTCTTTCCAGCTCCTCCAGCCGTGTGACCGCGGTGCTGAGGGCCCTGGGGACGTGACTGAGAAGGGGAGCCTGGAGGTGGGCTAGCTTTAGGGACGAGCCAGGTGACGGCAATGCTGGGGCATCCAATGCCGCCCTCCTCCCCTGAGGGCACCTGGCCCGCTGGGCGCCTTGTCCTCCCCGGGCTCTTCCTAGCCCTTCCTGACCCCTCGGTCCCTGTAGAGCAGGCCCACCTGGCCAGCCGCTTCATAGACAGGTCGGTGCTGCATGTGTTTGGGCCACACCCGACGTCCCCCATGTGGTGGCTGAGCTGGAGGAGGTGGTCACCCCTGCCTCGTCCCCCTGCTGTAGCAGGAGCCCTCCTGTGCACTTGCCAACCCTGGGCCACCCTGGGCGGTGGTGGGATAGAGCCCTGGGCCCTCAGGCAGCCGGGGTGGACACCTTGGTGGTGGTCGCACCCACCCAGGGCCCCAGAACAGAGGGTCGGGGCCCCCTGGCATCTGTGAAGTCTCCTGCAGTGCCGTCTAGCCACAGTGGCTGGAGCTGGGGGCTGGGGGGCCTGAAAGGGCTAGAACGAGGGGCGTTCAGGCGGCAGAAGGGTTTGGTTTTGTCCCAGGCAGTAGGGAACCCTGCACGCTGGGAAGAAGGGGGTGTGCGAGCGTGTGGGGTGTTGAGTATCCAGCTGCGTGATGGGGGAGGGGGAAGAGGGGTCCGGAGGACCCTGGGTTCTGCTGCAGCAGCTGAGTCTGGGGGCAGGGCTTAGGGGCGGGGAGCAGAGGTAGAAAGCTTGGCTCTGACAAGGTAGAGCTCATGGCCCCTTCAGAGCGCCTGTGCGGATGACGTGGCTGCCACTGGGCCCTGGGGCAGCGGAAGCGGGTGGTTAGGGTGCCCGGGACATGCCCTGGTCATTCAGGGCCCCTCGGCCATGTCTGGGAGCCCCCAGGCAGGTCGGAGCCCCACCTGGTTCCCGCGTCCCCCCTGCCAGCGCTCGGCCTGGATGTCCTCTCCCGCCTGGGGACAAGCTGGGCCTGACCCTCTGCTTGATCCTGTTTCAGCTGATGAGGAGGCCCCTGACTATGGCTCTGGCGTCCGCCAGTCGGGAACAGCCAAAATCTCCTTTGACGACCAGCATTTTGAGAAGGTAGTGGTGCAGCCACAGACACCACCCGGCCGCCAGCCCTGCGCAGCCTCAGGGAGGGGGGAGGACAGCTTCTTCCTTGCAGGCACCCTTCCTGCCCTCGGGCGAGAGGCCCAAGCCGGGACCTCCCAGCCCAGGCGGCTGCCTGAACCTCGGTGCTCTGAGGCCTTGGGCCCAGGGCCCCCCAGTCCTTCTCAGAGAGGTCATCAGTGCTGGGCCTCACAGGAGAGGCACGGGGCGTCCAGCAGTGCAGCGAGGGCCCAGAGTTGGGGCGGTGAGGGCCTTGTGGGCAACTGGTTGGGGGGCTGGCCAGACCCTGAAAGCAGTTGGGAGAGGAGCCCTGACCTGCCCTCGGGCGAGAGGCCCAAGCCGGGACCTCCCAGCCCAGGCGGCTGCCTGAACCTCGGTGCTCTGAGGCCTTGGGCCCAGGGCCCCCCAGTCCTTCTCAGAGAGGTCATCAGTGCTGGGCCTCACAGGAGAGGCACGGGGCGTCCAGCAGTGCAGCGAGGGCCCAGAGTTGGGGCGGTGAGGGCCTTGTGGGCAACTGGTTGGGGGGCTGGCCAGACCCTGGAAGCAGTTGGGAGAGTTTCCCTGCGTCCTGCCCACAGCAGCCAGGGAGCAGGGTGGGGAGCAGGGGGCGGAGCAGGGGCGGAGCTGAGGGAGGGGTCCTGGCTGGGGTGGGGGCAGAGCTGAACCCCAGAGACGTGTCCCACCTTCCTTTCCCGCTTCCTAGACTAACATAGCCCTGAGAAGAACGAGGCCTGGGGAGGGGTACGCCCACGGCAGGGGCGGGCCTGGGTGGGCGCCCAGGTTCCCCAGCAGCGCTCTGTCCAACCCCGCCCCCTCCTGCACAGTTCCAGGCCGAGTCCTGCCCCGGGGTGGGCATGTCCCGCTCAGGGACCTCCCAGGAGGAGCTGCGGATTGTGGAAGGCCAGGGCCAGGCTGCAGACTCTGGGCCCTCGGCTGACGAGGTCAACAACAACACCTGCTCAGGTGGGTCTCCGCGGCCTGCCTCCTGGCCGGCACGCATGCTGCAGGCCAGTTCCCAAGCCCGGGCTCAGCCCCTTGGGTCCCTCCACGCCCCTCTGCCCTTGGCTCCCAGCAGCGGTGACCCCGGAAGGCCTCCTGGACAGCCCCGAGAAAGCCGCCCTGGACGGGCCCCTGGACGCCGCCCTGGACCACCTCGGCCTGGGCAGCACCTTCACCTTCCGCGTGACCGTCCTGCAGGCGTCCAGCATCTCTGCTGAATATGCTGACATCTTCTGCCAGTTCAAGTGAGCCTCGTACCCAGGCTGTGCGGGTGGGCCTTGGCAAGGTGCAGGGGGGCGGGGGCGCATGGTGGCTCCCTGGTGGCTGAGGTGCCCGTGCCCAGGCCCTGCACCCACCGAGCATCTCCTCCGGTTCGCAGCTTCATCCATCGCCATGACGAGGCCTTCTCTACAGAGCCCCTGAAGAACACGGGGAGGGGACCCCCGCTCGGCTTCTACCACGTTCAAAACGTATGCCCCTGACCCCTGCCGTGACCCACCCTCCTGGGGCCCTGGCTCTGCAGGCCTCCCTGAGACCCCCGAGTTGCTTTCAACTCAGTCCCAGCTTCTCCCACTCCTGAGCACCAACCCTGAGCTGGGTGTGAGGACACAGGCCCTCAGGCTCCAGGCGGGGGCACGCATGCTCCTGCTGGGCAGTAGGGGCTTTGGGGGGCTTAAGACTGGAGGTGGGGGCAGCCCAGAGCCCCCGAGGCCCCTGTGGATGTGAAGGGTCTGGGGGCCCAGCGAGGCTGCCCTGGCTTGGTCCTGGGGATGAGGCAGGGCAGGGCAGGGCAGGGTGCATGGAGGGCCACGGGGTGCCCAGGCAGAAGCCGGAGAGGCCAGGGAACCCCCAGCCTGGAAGAACTGGCAGACGGTGGGGACACGGTTCAACCCACAACTCGAGCCAGGTGTCAGGAGAGCAGGGGACTGTGCTGTGAGGCGGGGAAATAGCCCTGACTGAAGCCACTGGGTCGCCAGGTCTCAGGGGCCCAGCCGGCCAGTGTGAGTTGGACCTGTGCTATGGGTGTGCCCTGAGCAGCCAGCCCGGCCTGGCTCAGAAGGGCCTGTGGACTGTGGCCCGTCCTGCCCCTCAGGGACGAGGGGCTCTGGTGGTCTCTAAGCCAGGAAGGCGGGGCCAGCTCTGCCAGGGCACTGCATGGGTTCCTTCCGTGGTGGCCCAGCAGGGCCGGTCAGCCCAGGGGCTTCAACCAGGGGCTGCCCGTCTCTCAGCCCCGGAGGCTTAAGCCCGAGAGCCTGGTGGGCTCCGCGCTCCCTCTGAGGCTGTGATGAGAACCAGTTGCCACCCGCTCGTAGATGGCCGCCTTTCCTGGTAGCCTCACGTCGTGTCCCGTGTGGGCCTGTGCCCAAGTGTCCCCTTCCTACAAGAATACTGGGCCTGTGGGTCCCCGGCAACCTTATTCTAGCTCAATCGCCTCTGTGGAGACCCCTCTGTAACACACATGCTTTAACACGTGGGATGCG
>SJXO01004878.1:106129-128737 GCA_006408615.1 Connochaetes taurinus
GTGGGATGCGGGTGGGGGGGGGGTGGGAGGAGGGGGGACACAGTTCAACCCACAATGCCAGGCGAGAGGACGAGAGCCCGAGGGGGGTCTCAGAGGCCCATCCTCCAGCTCTGTGATCTGAAAGGGCAGCTGAGCCCTGGGGCCCTCAGCCCTTCAGTCCTGGGGGCAGAGCCCTTGGGCCGGCCCACAGTGGCTGGTCCACAGGGCGTGTGGAGGAGCAGGCTGGGCAGACCCAGGTGAGGTCAGCCCCAGGCTCTCCGGTCTGGGCCTGGGGTGCCGGGTGCTCCACAGAGCCTGAACTCTGCCCTCCCTGTGTGTCCCGCCCCCCGACCAGATCGCGGTGGAGGTGACCAGGTCCTTCATCGAGTACATCAAGAGCCAGCCCCTCGTGTTTGAGGTCTTCGGGCACTACCAGCAGCACCCGTTCCCGCCCCTCTGCAAGGACGTGCTCAGGTCAGCAGGCTGGCCCGGCCGGGATGCTGCAGGGGTCGGGGCCTCTTGCCTCCCGGCCGGCAGGCCTGACCTGCACCCTGGACAGGCCTGGTGTGCTGGTTCTGGATCCGTGTGCCCCCCCGACACCTCCCTGTCTGTGGCCGGACACGGGGCGGGTCAGAGACAGCCCCGCGGGGCTGAGGAGGGGTCTCAGAGGGTCACTGTCAGAACCTCGGTCATGTCCCGGCGCCCAGGGAAGCCACGCAGGGCTGGCGAGGGCAACCCCCTGCCCTGCTCCTGAGTCCTCCGCCCCCCTAGGTGGGACAGGGGTGACTGGCCCTGTTCCCTCCCCTGCCTGGGGCTCTCAGGGTGGGTCCCCCCGTGTGTGGGGAGAGCAGCCCATAGGCATCGGGGCAGTGGGGGCCCTTGTTGCCGCCTCCGGGCACCCTCTGCACTGACGTGTGGGACCCATGGCGAGTGTCGGCAGGGCAGGCCGAAGGGGCTGGTTCCAGGACTCGCCTGTCCTGGGGACGGGAGGGGCCTGCCTGGATTCCCAGGGCTTCCTGGGGCGTCCCGGGGGGTCTCGGGTTCTAGGGTGCCTCTTCCGTGGCTGGTGGAGGCCTGAGATCAGGCCTTTCCCAGGCCCCGTGGGAGGGGCACCAGACTCTGGTCACTCACGGTCACTCTCCCCACCTCTGTCCACACAGCCCCCTGAGGCCCTCTCGCCGCCACTTCCCACGGGTCATGCCGCTGTCCAAGCCAGGTAGGTGGGGCTCTCCCTGGTGCAGGGGTGCCTGTGTGGGCCAGCTGCCCTTGGCGGAGCGCAGTCCTGTGGGGGAGTCCCTGCCCCCTAGCCTCCTGGCACCATCCTGCCCCCTCCCCCTGCCACTGACCCTCCAGAGGCCCCATGGAGTCAGGACTCCATACCAGAGCGGGGGCCACAGAGGGACATCCGGGAGGCTGCCCACGGCTGGGGATGAGGGCCGGGGGCTCCCAGGGGGCCGGGCCCTGTGAACTGAACCTGCAGGACGGACACGGTCTGAGAGGAAAGGCCGGCCCGGAAGCTGCTTCCCGGGGTGGGGGCGGGGAGGCTGGAGGTGGGCGAGCCCGGGAGGTCCCTGGAGGAAGGGCCTTGGGAGTCAGCCCACGCCTGGCACCCATAGCAGAGGGGCTGTGGGCAGAGATGGCTGGGCACCCAGGGCACGGAGCCTGTGTGTTGGGAGCGGCCACACGTGTAGGGCAGGGGGCCCAGGGCTGGGGCCTCTCTGTGCTGGAAGCAGGTGCTTGGCGTGGCCGAGGGGTCCTGGGTGGGTCGTGGGGCCTCAGAGCAGGTGTGGCTCCAGCCACCGCCTGTGCCCAGGTACGTGGGGCTGCTGGCTTCTCCCTCCTGGCATAGATGAGCCGCAGTCACGCCCGCCCCCCGGGGTGGTGTCTGAGGCCCGTCTGTACCCCGGGGTGGAGCCTGCCAGTCGATCCCCATGGAGGGCGGTGTTCTCGCAGCTGCTGGGGGTCTGCTCCCCACCTCCTCTGCGCGCCCTCAGCTGCGAGCGGTCAGTTTGCACCCGCGTTTTCTCCCGGTCCCCCCAGTGCCAGCCACCAAGCTCAGCACGCTGACGCGACCCTGCCCGGGCCCCTGCCACTGCAAGTACGACCTGCTGGTCTACTTCGAGATCTGCGAGCTGGAGGCCAACGGCGAGTAAGTCCCGAGCCGGTGTTGCCCGCGCAGAGCTGGGCGGGGGTCCGCAGGACTTGCGGGGAGGAGGGGCCTAGGGCAGCGGGTGGTGTTCCCCTGCCTTCTGCTCCGCCCCGGGGGCCGGCCGTCTGTGCTGCGCTCGCGGGGCGGGGCCGGGCACGCCCTCAGCCCTGCCGCCTCTCTCCCAGCTACATCCCAGCAGTGGTGGAGACGGATCACCGTGACCCTTCTGCATGAGACGGGCAGCCATATCCGCTGGAAGGAAGTGCGGGAGCTGGTGGTGGGTGAGTGCAGGCTGGGTGGGTGGCGGCAACACAGCCCGTGCTCAGCCCCAGACCCGGCTCCACTCCTGTTGCTGTGCGGTTTTGGCTGACCCACTTAACCTGTGTGTGCCTCAGCCCCTCACCTGAAGAGAAGCACAGGGACTCAGGTGATGATTCCAGACTTCTGTTTAATCACTGCGCTAGCTTGCTAGGGCCGTCGTGAGGAAGTCACGCACTCCGGATGGCTTGAAACCACAGAAGTTGAGCCCGTCTCGTGGATAAGTCCTGTGATGAGGGTGTCAGCAGCTCGGCCATGCTTCCTTGAAGCCCCAGGGGAAGTCCTTCCTCCCCACCTCCAGCTTCTGGTGGTTTGTGGGGACCCCTTGTGGACACGTCACCCCAATCCTCTGTCTTCATGGGGCCTGGATACTTAGATGAGGGCCCATCTAGTCCAGCATTACAGCCTCTCAACTGCTTACGTCTGTCAAGAGCCTGTCTGCATATGAGGGCACGTTCTGAAGTTCTGGGGGTCAGGACCACAGCACATCTCTTTGAGGGGACCCAGTTCAGCTCGCAGTGCCAGGGGCTTCGATGCTTTCGGTCTGTAACTTTCTGCCATGAACTCTTCCATCTTGGAAATGTTCCCTTTGCTGACTCTTTGCAAAGAATCTGTCTTCCCAGTTTCCGTTCAAAGACAGGGACCACCATCCCTCCCAGGACAGACTGCCGTCCGTCCTCAGCATGAAGCCACCTCCCCATCCCATGGTGCTGGAGCTGAGGGACCTCCGAGGCCTCGCCCCGGGCGTTGCTGTGGCCGCGGGCATCAGCCCAAGGGCAGTGTCCCTGGGGCTGGGGAGTGGCTCTGGGGGTGTAGTAGCAAGGATGTGACGGGGGCCCGTCGTCCTGAGTCAATAGGTCAGGATCGCGGACCGCAGGGTTCTGGGGGCCCCAGGACAAGCGTTTCATTTCAGCTGTTCCACGTCATCTTTCCACACAAATCAGAAGAAGAGCAGAATGAGCACACACACCCCTGTTGCAGATGTGGTCTGGGGGAGAGGCCCAGTGATTCCTTTCTGACTTAAGAGAGAAAACTCAGTGCTACTTGTTTATTCCTCGAGGAGGCGGAGTGATCAAATTAACCATTACTGTAAGAGTGAGAAGATTCCCCTGGAGGAGGGCACCGCAGTCCACTCCAGTATGCTTGCCCGGAGAATCCCATGGACAGAGGAGCCCATGGGGTTGCAAAGAGTCGGACACAACTGTCTGACTAAGCACATGCACTTGGGCGAGAAATGGGGAACGGAGGTGCCAGGTGGGAGTCCTGACTCTTGACAGTTCCGGTGCCTTTTATGGACAGAGTCACCCCTTGCCCCCACCACAAGTACAGGCGTCTTAGAAGGCTTTGCTGGAAATAGCCCTTGTAAGGAGACGTTTTTGACTCAGATAGTGTTTCTCTTCTTTTTTTTAAGTATAAAAAGAGAGGAAGCATTTTTTCCTTCTCATCTTGCCAAGATGTCCTCTTCCAACGAGTAGGAGGGCCTGTGATCCCAGGCTGGGTGATTGGAGATATCAGCTGGGGTGGGGAGACATTGCAAGAGTTATTTATGGCTGAGAAACCAAGAAGCTCAGAACTTAGGCTGCAGGAGACGCCCACTGACTGGCAGCACCATGGGCAGCTGAAGACCCTGCATGGTGCACAGTTCAGTCACTGAACCACGTCTGACTCTGCGACCCCAGGGACTGCAGCACGCCAGGCCCTCCCTGCCCTTCACCATCTCCCAGAGCTTGCTCAAACTCATGTCCATCGAGACGGTGACGCCATCCAGCCATCTCATCCTCTGTCATCCCCTTCTCCTCCTGCCCTCAATCCCTCCCAGCATCAGGGTCTTTTCCAAAGAGTCGGCTCTTCACATCAGGTGGCCAGAATACTGGAGTTTCAGCTTCAGTATCAGTCCTTCTGATGAATATTCAGGGTTGATTTCCTTTAGGATTGACTGGTTTGATCTCCTTGCTGTCCAAGGGACTCTCAAGAGTCTTGTCCAACGCTGGAGTTCAGAAGCATAGATTCTTTGGTGCTCAGCCTTCTTTATGGTTCAGCTCTCACGTCCCTACATGATTACTGGGAAAACCATAGCTCTGATCATACAGACCTTTGTCAGCAAAGTGATGTGTCTGCTTTTTAATATGGTGTCTAGGTTTGTCCTAACTTTCCTTCCAGGGAGCAAGGGTCTTTTAATTTTGTGGCGGCAGTCACCATCCACAGTGATTTTGGAGCCCAGAAAAATAAAACCTGCAGTTTCCACTTTTTCTCCATCTATTTGCCGTGAAGTGACGGAGCCAGTTGCCATGATCCTGAGTGTTTTGAATGCTGAGTTTCAAGCCAGCTTCTTCACCTTCTTCTTCCACCCTCATCCAGAGGCTATTTAGTTCCTCTTCACTTTCTGCCACTAGGGTGGTGTCACCTGTGCCTCTGAGATTGTTGGTATTCTCCCATCAGTCTTGATTCCAACTGCAGACCCTGCGTGGGCCTCCCTGCCCCTCTTGGTGTTGCCTTTAGCCAGGTGCCCCTGTGGCCTTGTGGGGAGCCCTGCAGCACGGCCTCGTAGCTGGAACCTCCCGCCCAGGCAGAGGTGGAGAGTGGGGACCTGGTGCCCGCCTGCCCTCCTGGGAAGTGATGTGTGGCCCACCTCCCTTCCTCCAGGTCGCATCCGAAACACCCCAGAAACGGACGAGTCCCTGATTGACCCTAACATCTTGTCGCTCAGCATCCTCTCGTCCGGATACATCTGCCCGGCCCAGGATGACCGGTGAGTCTGCTCGGGGTCGGTGCTCTCTGGAGGAAGGCCCGGGGTGTGTTCTCAGTCCCCAACCTGGCTTGCCTGGCTGCACTGGGCCCTGAGCTCTCCAGGCCCTTCTTCCTGGCCTCCAGGAGGTGGTGCAGGGAGGGGCCCCTGGTGAGCTGTCGCTCGGTCACCTGATGGAGGGGCACGTGGGCGTTGCCGGTGGAGGAGCTGGGTCCTGTCCTCAGGACTCTCACTGGCGGGAGGCAGCATGGGGTAGTGAGCAGGTGAACGGGCCGGACTTCCCAGCCACACTGCTGTGGGCACATGTCCCCTTTGGCAGGCGTCCTCCTTGCTGCCCAGGGTCCTGAAGGAGCTCAGGGAGAAGCTGACCAGTGGTCTGGCATCCTGGGGTGGGGATGTGCCCAATGGCATGGCTTGGCACACCTCCTCACGGGGTTTGCCGGGCTTGGGGGTTTTGGGGGCGAGGCCTCTGGGGGCCAGGCTGAGGCAGACAGCTCCCTGCCAGAGCCACCCTCCTGGGGGGACGTTGGTAAGCTTGGCTCTGTCTGAGACACTGCTTTCTGAGGGCGTGGGGACATGGGGAGGGGCCTCCCGAGTCCTGAAGGCTTGACCTGGCCTAAGAGGCAGAAGCCGAGAGCTGACCCTGAGCTCCAGCTGCGGGCGTCTCACGGGCTCCTGTGCTGTGTTTGCAGGAAGGGTTTTGAGGGCTGGGTGCGCTGGAGCGGGTGGGTGCCCCTTTGCCAGGGGAGCTGGATCCATAAGGATAAAGGGTCTTGGTCCAGACAGAGCTGGGCTTCCTTGCAGACTCCCTGGAGAGTGGGCAGTGACCCGCAGGGGCAGGCGTGGCTCTGTTCCAGCCCTGCCCTAGCACCTTCTGGAGGAAACACAGCCTGCACTCATGTCCAGAGGAGGGAGGGTTGGATGAGGATGCTGAGAGGTGTTCTCTCGAGGGTGGGGGCACCATGACAGGCAGGCTGGGCTTACGGGAAGGGGGTGCAGCACGTATGGTAGGCCCGTTGCTGTGAGGATGCACCCTGGGGTTGCAGCAGAGTGCCCAGCACCCTCTGCGTGGGCTGCCTGTGGGGACATGGGCCTCCGAGACCGGGACCCGGGGGTGGGGCTGAGGGGACCCGTGTCACCAGAGAGAGCTCTGGCATGCCGAGTGCCCCTGGGGACCTGGAGAGTGACCTCAGCGTTCTCCCAGCCTCTGACCCTCCCTTTGTCCTGGCAACGCCGCCATTCTTGGGCTAGAAGGCGCGTGGACCAGAGAGGAGGAGGGTGTGGGTGCCTCTGGGACCGTGTTTCTGGGCTCCCGTCCTCCGGCTGGCACAGTGGCTGCAGGGCACATCCTGGGGAGCTTAGGGGGCTGGACCTCAGGTCAGTGGGGCTTCGGCTGAAAAGGTTCGCCCTGCTCCTGGAAGTCAGAGCACCCGTCGCTGCCGGGCCTGGCCTGTGCCCTGGGCAGGACAAGAGGCCAGCTCAGGTGCTGGATGTCAGGGCCCCCGGGGGCGACAGGAAGCCCCCAGACCAGAGTCCCTGCCCGCAGCTGCTTTGGCCCTGCTTGGCTCCCCCTCCTCCTCTGTCTGACCCCAGCACAGCCCTGACCTGAGCCTCACCCAGGGGAGAGTCTCAGGGACCCCCTTAGCGGGCGGCCCTAGGCGGGCAGCGTGCGGAGGCTTGGCTGGCCTCCCAGCAGCCCCTTCAAGGGCCCTCCTGTCCCCTGGACCCCGGCTGACGCCCTCAGAGCTCCACGGGTGACAGGGCAGGCGCTCTCCCCACCGGGAGACCCAGGCCAGCCTTGGGTCCCCTGCCTCAGCTACCCACCCGCTTTGCCACGGCCCCCCAACCCCCCAACTCCCGCTCTGGGANCCCTCCCCGCACAGTGAGAGAGCAAAGGGGGTGCGTAGTGGGCGCAGGACGGGGGACGGACAGGCACGGCCCAGCCCGGCCCTCCCCGCTCTGCCCCACTGCCCCGGGTGCGGCCCCTCGCCCAGCCAGGCTCCTGGCGTGCCACCACACGCCCTTCTGGAAGCGGGTGGGTGGTGAGGGGCGAAGGGCCCGGCTCCAGACTCGCCCAGGTGGTCTCAGGACCAGCCCCCAAGTCACGGGCTCCTGGGCCGGGCATGGAGATTCTCACCACCTGGGCTCTGGGCTTGGCGGCCAGGTGCAGGGTCCTGGAGGCCCCCGGGGTGGACGGCCTCACAGTCCCTGTTATGGACCCTGTCCCTGAGGCCGCGGTCTGTTCTGGGCCCTGTGGACTGTGGCCAGAGCTTGGCGCCCTGGGGTCTCTGTTCTGGAAGAGGAGGGGGGCAGCAGAAGGCCCCCAGTGAGGACACCTGGTTCTCAAAGGGGCGCGGGGCGGCGCCTGCCCCCTCTCGGGGGTGCCCAGGGCAGAGGGCGGGACGCCAGCCAGCCTGCCGAGGTCAGGTGTGGTGCGAGGTGCTGGTCCGGAAGGTCACTCTGTGCCCCGGGCAGCTCTAGCTGAGGCCCCAAGGGGTGGTCAGCAGGCTGTGGTTTCTGTCACCTAGGGCAGGATCAGGCCCTCCCTGGGCACAGGCGGCTGGCTGTGGCGGGGACTCTGTCAAGGAAGACCTGCGGTGAGGCTGCCCTAGAGGAGGCTCACACCCCTGTGGAGCCCAGAGAGCAGGGACCTGCCCCTCTTGGGCAGCCTGGAGGGCTTCCTGGAGGTGGCAGCCTGCCAGCTGGTCCTGGAAGCAAACTGGGCCCGCCATGGCAGCTGCAGCCTGCAGTCTGCCTGTTGTCAGAGAGCTCTGGGTTCATCCCCCGGAGGGGACCAGACTTCGGGGCTGTTTCCCTGATGAATCCATCAGGACGATCACACAGGGTTGTGAGCGTTTTGTTCCAGTTTGCCTGTCCACAGCCAGCCCGGTGTGATAGAGGCGTGCTCAGGCTGGTCCAGGACGCCCCCTGCAGGTACATCATGAAATAGAAACATTCCCCGTGGCCAGGAGGGGACGGCCATGGGGGTGGGGGCTCCTACTCAGCAGGGCCTTAGCACCAGCCCCCAGGCTGCAGAAGGGCCTCACCCCAGTCCCCAGGTGCAGAGCTGGGCTCGTGGGCCCCCAGTGGCCTTGGCCTGCAAGACAAGGCCCAGAAAGCTGGGAGGGGCGAGGGGTCAGAGCCCCGAGCCTTGGGCTAGGGTCTGCCTCACGCAGCAGGAAACCGCTATGGTGGGAGATTCTGGGGATGAGCAGAGGGTCCCGTCCGGGCTGTCTGCACCAGCTGGCCGGGCTGGCTGTGAGAATGTGCACACATGGCAGGGACTTCTGGAGCCTGCAGTCCATCTCCTAGGCCAGGGACTCTGTGAGGGCTGCCTCAGCGTGTGAGACTAAATGAGACGAATTGGACAAGCTCTGAGGAGGGGCCCTGCAGGCGGAACGTTATTAACGTGTGTGGTGTAGTTATTTTCACTGCCAACTGAGCAGTTGCTCAGTTGTGTCCACCTGTTTGCGACCCCATGGACTGCAGCACGCCAGGCTTCCTTGTCCTTCACCATCTCCCGGAGCGTGCTCAAACTCCTGTCTGTGGAGTGAGTGATGCTGCCCCACCGTCTCATCCTCTGTCGTCCCCCTCTCCTCCTGCCTTCAGTCTTTGCCAGCATCCGGGTCTTTTCAGTGAGTCAGCTCCTCGCATCAGGTGGCCTAAGTATTGGCGCTTCAGTGCCAGCTTCAGTCCTTCCAACGGCTCTTCAGGGCTTATTTCCTTTAGGATGCACTGGTTGGATCTTGCAGTCCAAAGGGCTCCCTAGAGTCTTAGCATTTACTTTGAAACATTCCTAAAACACAAACCTCCTCAGCAAAGAGCCTAGGTTTTGAAATGCTAACCACACCCGTGTTCCAGAGGAGCCCTGCTGAGATGCGGTGATCTCACTCTCACAGTGAGGAGCAAGGAGAGCTGGTGATCCAGCCTCACCCACGAAGAGCGGGCCAGATCTTCCACCTTCCACCACGTCCATGCATCTTACCTGGGCTCACTCTCCTGCCCCAGGGGTCCCGGTGCCCGGGGCAGAAAGGGGCCACGAGACCCTCCAAAGTAAGGTGGTGTTGAGTCTGGGGAGGAGGGTGGTCCATGGTGACCCTCACCCCTCCCACCAGGCACAGGGTTGGATTTCTCCAGACAGATGGCTCAGGTGCCCCGAGGGCTGCCCCAGCCTCCCGTGTTGGGAACTTGCAGTCTCCTCTCTGTCCTGTTTGCTGCACCATCAAAGGGACACGACCCCCACTCACTCATTCATTCATCACACGGGGCACAACCCCCACTCACTCATTCATTCATCTGTCACGGGGCACGACCCCCACTCACTCACTCATTCATTCATCACCTGGGGCACAACCCCTACTCACTCATTCATTCATTGATCACACAGGGCACAACCCCACTCACTCATTCCTTCATCTGTCATGGGGCACGACCCCCACTCACTCACTCATTCATTCATCACATGGGGCACAACCCCCACTCATTCATTCTTCTGTCACGGGGCACGACCCCACTCACTCGCTCATTCATTCATCTCTCACACGGGACACAACCCTACTCACTCACTCCTTCATTCATTACATGAACATGATTGCACTCACTAATTCATTCATCTCTCACATGGGACATGACCCTACTCATTCATTCATCCGTGATCAGGACATGACCCCCACTCACTCATTCATTGATCACATAGGACACGACCTCACTCACTCATTCATTGATCACATGGGACACGACCCCACTCACTCATTCATTCATCCATCACATGGGACATGACCCCACTGACCCATTCATTCATCCATCACACGGGACTCGACCCCACTCACTCATCATCACACGGGACCAACTCCACTCATTCATTCATCCGTCACATGGGACATGACCCCACTGACCCATTCATTCACCCGTCACATGGGGCACTACCCCACTCATTCATTCATCCGTCACATGTGAGCCACGTTCTGCGATTGTTCAAGAGGGGGATTAAAGACTAAACAGGAGGAGTCTGTCTTCAGGAAGCTCAGAACCTGCTGAGGAGCCCATTTGTCCCCTCACCCCTCGGTCCTCCCTTCCCTCCGCCCCTCTGGTCAGAGTGCCTGCTCTGCGTGGCAGGAGACTCCGCTCGGCTGTGCGAAAGTCGCGTCCAGACACGGCTGCGTCTCTGAGGTTCGAGGCCGTCCCCCGCTCTTGGCTGCTTGGCTGCACCGTGTGATCACGGTCCCCACTGGACGGGAGGGCTGCCCCGGCTGCAACTCAGGGGGCTCAGATCTTCCCTGAGTCCTAGGCCACGTCTAAAGGTGACTCTCAAGAAACGTACTTCCCAGAGCCTAAGGCGTTTCTGGTTGACACCTCGAGGGAGGGGCTTCGTGTGCAGATTCTCAGCAGACCCATTGGCACCTGGCTGCCCGCTGGGCCTGCCTGTGGGCGCCCATGCTGTGATGCTTGTCAGAAGCTGTCTGAATGAGCCCTGTCAGGCCATCACAGCAGGGTTGGTGGTTGCAGAGTGCCCGGGGGGTCCTGCTGGGAGCCCTGAGATTCTCTGACCTCCCCCCGGGCTGCCCCTAAGCCTGAGGGTGCAGTTCAGTTCAGTTCAGTCACTCAGGCGTGTCCGACTCTGCGATCACATGGATCACAGCTCGCCAGGCCTTCCTGTCCATCACCAACTCCCAGAGCCTAATCAAACTCAAGTCCATTGAGTCGGTGATGCCATCCAACCATCTCATCCTCTGTTGTCCCCTTCTCCTCCCACCTTCAATCTTTCCCAGCATCAGGGTCTTTTCAAGTGAATCAGTTCTTCCCATCAGGTGGTCAAAGTATTGCTGGAGCTCTAGCTTCAGCATCAGTTCTTCCAATGAATATTCAGGGCTGATTTCCTTTAGGATGAACTGGTTTGATCTCCTTGCAGTCCAAGGGACTCTCAAGAGTCTTCTCCAACACCACAGTTCAAATGCATCAGTTCTTCAGTTCTCAGCTTGCTTTATGGGCCAACTCTCACATCCATACATGACTACTGGAAAAACCATAACTTTGACTATACAGACATTTGTTGGCAAAGTCATGTCTCTGCTTTTTAATATGCTGAGAGGGTGCAGAGGCAGGGCTAAGGGGCTCCCATGACACAGACCTGGGAGAATGGAACCCTGTCTGGCAGGACCCCTGCCTGGCCACAAAGTCACGCTGTTTGAACAAGAAATGAGACAGAGAGGATGTTTTGCAACACATGACTTTCTTTGTCAACAATTTTTTTTAACTTCTTAATCATTTTTATATTTTGGCACTACAGCCTGGCATGTGGGATCTTAGTTCCTTGACCAGGGTCAAACCGGTGTCCCTGCAGTGGAAGCTCAGTCTTAACCACTGCACTGCCAGGGAAGTCCCCAACAAAACTTCTGAGTTTCCAGTGTTCCCCATGTGGGTCCTTGCTTGCTTGAGCCTCACACTCTCTGTCCCAGAATTGAACCTGGGGTGGTCCTGGTGCCAGGTCCCTGCTGTTTGACCCCTTAGGCCACCGGGCAGAGCCCCTCATCCAGGACTTCCTCCCCGCCTGGAGGGCTCACTTGGGGTCAGGAAGTCAGTCGAGCCTCCGGGACGTGGACAGAGGAGTGTGCAGGCTGCAGGGCTGTGCGGGTGGGGATTCTCCGCATGGCCTATGGCTGGGAGAGCAGACTAGGCCCTGTGGCCTCGCTGAGGGAGCGGCTGGACTGGCCGTGCTGTGGCTCAGAGTTTCCCCAGGATGCCTGGGTGCAGAGGGTCTGCAGAATGATGGGCGACCTGATCGTGAAGCACAGACTCTCTGCCCTCGAGGCGGCCCCGCCCGGCATCTCTGCCTCCGTTGTGCGAGGGCCCAGGAATCTGCTTTCCTGACCAGTTCTCAGTGAAGCGGACGCTGTGGCTCCAGAGTCCCCATGTCTGGGCCACCCGTCCCCCTCAAAGTGGCACTGGGGTCTGGCTGAGTGTCGCTCAGTCAGAGGGAGCAGTGCTGTGGGGCGGAGGACGGCAGTTCCCGGGTGGCCTGATGCCTGCTCGGGTACAGGGGCCGGCGGGGGGCGGCCCGCCTCCCAGTTGCCGCCTAGGTACACCGTGGCTCCCTCTGAGCCCGCTGGGTCTGAGCTTCTTGCCATCTCATCGGGGGGGCACGAGTCTGCCTCCCACAGCCTGTCCAGCAAGCTCAGGGCCCCCTGTGTGACCGCCTGGTCACCCCTGCTGGGGTGGGCTGGGCCCTCACACCCCAGCCCTTGCCGAGGGAAGCCAGCCCTCGGTGTCCTTCAGCGAAATTTGAGGCAGGCTGACAGGGGACAGTACTGAGCCAGGTGCTGAGCCAGTGGGAGCGTCTGAGGCGAGGACTAGTGACCCACACTGCGCAGGCGCTGTCCTCCGCTCCACACCGGCTCACTTAGCCAGCAGGACGGTGACCGCCACCATCTGGCCAGGAAGCAGGGAGTGGTGTGTCTGCTGACAGCCCAAGGTCACGTGCTGTGAAGTGGCATCTTGCTCCGAGCTGGGCTGCTGTGGGCCTCTGGCTCTGTCCACTGGCCCAGCCTCTCAGAGCTGGGGCATCTGGAGGCCCCGGGGACAGAGGGCATCTCTCTGGCCCAGCTGGTCCTGCTGGGGACAAACCCAAGGACATGGGGAAGTGGGTATCTGCAGTGCCCAGGCTGGGGGCTCAGAGTGGGCTCCCCACCCCCAGGGGGCTCAGAGTGGACCCGAACCTTCGTGTGCTCAGCGTGGGCCCCCTCACCCTGTGGTCAGTGGGGCCCCTCCAGGTGGTGTCTGGCCCCGGGCATGGCGGTCAGCAGCCCCGTGGGCAGCGTGCGGCGCCCGCCTGCTCCGTGTCAGGCAGCGCGTATCCGGCCGGGTGGCGGTGCTCGCTCTGACATGTCTTTTCTGTGTGTGTGTGTGCGTGTGTCCTGGCTGCCTCCGCCTTAGCGTTTCGTTCGGAAGTGACACTAGGTACAGCTCACTTTTCTCTTCCGCGCCCGCTGGCCCGCCCTCTCCGGTTTCCAGTGTCCCCGCCCGCCCTCCGGTCCCCCCGCTGTCTTCACCTCCTCCCCGTGGGTCTGCCTCCGTGACGTGCCCGGCGCTGGCCCTGCCCTGTCCCGCTGCTTCTCCTGTGCCCCCGGACTGCGCCGCGGGGAAGGGGCGGCGGCCTCGCTGCCCTGCCGTCCACACCCCTGGGCGGGGCTGGCCGTGCGGGGGCGTGTGCGGCGCCCCGCTCGCGCTGACCTGTTCTCTGCCGCGTCTTCGTGGAGATGCGGGGTGGAAACCGGAGAATCTGGGGCTGCCACGGCTCGCAGAGCGGCCACACTAGGGCTTGAGGCAAATTCCCAGCTCATGAGTGACGGTCCTCGATTCTTAGGCCGGGACTGAGGCAGGGGTTTAGGACAATTGTTACTGTCGGGTAAGAGGAAAGCCGGCCAGGAGTGGAGGCCACCACTGGTCTGGCCCTTGAGGCTGCCCCCAGCCGCCCGCAGCGTGGGCTCCTGGCCGCTCGCTCCTGCTCTGGTCATTGCTTTCTGACTTAGACACTGGGGACAGAGAGACGCACTCGCGGCCTGCTCTGTGGGGTCCAGCTGTGGCCGCAGGGGCTGTTGTCTTCAGGGGGCTGCCCCGGTTTCCACCCCCAGCATCATCCCCCAGGGCGGTCAGTTGGGGAGGAGATGCCGCAGAGAGCTCTACAGACCCGGCAGCTCCCTTCGGGTCCAGGGAGAGGCCGTGCGCCTCCTTACTCAGGCTCAGGGGGCCCCTCGCCTCTCCTCCGGTGATCACAGCCCCTCCCCCCTCCCCCCTCCCATTCCCGCCTCTGCTCCAGAGCCCTGGGCTGAAACCTCCCATCCCCCAGGGTGGCGCTCAGAGCGCTCTAGGGCCCCCTCTGGTGGGGCATCCGGTGCCCCCAACCCAGCCTTGTCCTGAGTAAGGAGGAGTCGGTCCTCCCTGGACCCTGGCCCCAGCGGCTCGCCCTGGAGGTGGCCCACATGTCCGTCTGTCTCTGTGTGTCCGTCTGCACGTCCCCGTCCCTGCTGAGAGCGCGCCGCACTCCGCCATCTTTCTGCCTCATCTCTGCTTCCTTCTAGAACCTTTTACCAATTTGAGGCTGCGTGGGACAGCTCCATGCACAACTCCCTCCTGCTGAACCGGGTCACCCCTTACCGAGAGAAGATTTACATGACCCTCTCTGCTTATATCGAGGCAAGAAACCTGTGCCCAGGGCCTCCCCTCAAATCACCTGTCCCCCACCCCCCCAGCCTGAGTTGCCGGACAACGGACAGTAAGGGTGCTTGTTAGTCCCACACAATCCCAGTCAACCCTGTTGTTTTCTCAGAGGGCTTCTTGAGTCCTTGAGTTAAATCTGTGTACTTTAATGGGAATGCTCAGAATTAGTCAATTCCTCTATCTTTAGTGTGTGGGTTTGTCCTTGGGGTTGTGAGACGGCTGCACCAGCACCAGACATTGCATCTGTGTTCCAGACAGCACAAGAACAGAAACCTCCTTTTCCCCATCACAAGGGTCTCTGGCTGCAACTCCTTTGGAAGCACAGGAGGAAGCTGGGGGTGTGGGCATTTCTCACTGGTGCAGCAGCCAGCGGGGTGGTAGAGACAGAGGTACCCAGCCACCCTGCCTCCCTGCCCCCAGAGTCTAGCTACTGTGGCTGTGACATGGGGACCAGTGTGGCCGCCCCATGGGATGAGGTTTGCTCAGGCTGAGCAAACACTGGCAGGGTATCACCGAAGCAGGACCCCAGGACGCGTCCGCTGTGTCAGTTGTCACCCTGGAGCTTCAGGAAAACAAAAGAACCTACTGTTTGAGACAGCGGCTCGCTCCCGTGGCCTTTAGGGTTGACCCGTGGGTGCACAGACAGGGTCCGGTCAGATCCTCACAAACATTTTGTGCAGTGTGTCATCCCAGTTGCATGGTGAGGAGACTGACGCCCATGTCTGGGATGTCAGGGTGTCCTGTAGGGACACCCGGCATCTCTAACCAGAGTTGGTTCAAGGCGGGGCCAGAGACTCTCGCCTGTGTTGGGGCTGACCTTGGGACGGGGGAGGGGAAGGTCTGGGGCTGCAGACAGTGCAGCTCTTGGGCTTCCCCCAGGAGGAGAGGCCGGGGGGCTGGGTCAGCACCGGCGAGCCTGTGCTGAGCCCCAGGAGAGGCTGGGCCTGCCCGGGCAAGCCTGTGCTGAGCCCCCCACCCTGCAGATGGAGAGCTGCGCGCAGCCGGCCGTGATCACCAAGGACTTCTGCATGGTCTTCTACTCACGAGATGCCAAGCTGCCCGCCTCACGCTCCATCCGCAATCTGTTCGGCAGTGGAAGCCTGCGGGCCTCGGAGAGGTGAGCCCGCCAGGAGCGCTCTCCAGCCCATCTCGCTTGGACCAGCGAGGGAGGCCTCTGTGCACTTGTGGGGACACGGATGTTGTGTTGTGGGGCAGGAGAGAGCTGGGGTCTGCCTGCCAGGTGCAGCAGGAAGGCCTGTGTGTCCACTCTGGGGCTCCCATGGGTGGTCCGGGGTGACCTTCCACCCCAGCGGCCATGGGGCCCTGTCGCTGGGCAGGGTGAACACTGGGCACGGGGGGTGGGGACAGAGGGACCCTGGACGGCATGTCCCCAGGGACGTGTGCAGAGCCAGGCCTCCCAGCACCCCGGGGATCAGACCCCAGGCCCAGCGCCCTCTTGCACTCTGACCGCTCTCTGCATTCCTAGGGGAGGGGAGGAAGGCAGTGGAGGGACCCCGCCCCAGGAGCGGGGACACCCAGGGTCCCTGCTGGTCACCTTCAGTGATACCCGCACACCCTGTGCTGTGGGCGGCTGCCCTGGGGGGCACAGCCGGGAGGAAAGAGCGTGGGGGTCCTGGATGGCCATGACCCCATGACCCTGTCATCCAGGAGGTCACCTTGGGACTGTGGGGCCCCTCCACGAGCGGGTTAGTGGGGTGCCCTAGGCAGAGTCAGAGGTCCCAAGACAAAGGGGGCCCAGCGGAGGTCTGGGACGGGGACCCTGACACCGCAGCCCCCACTGCCTGCTGTGTGGGCCGTAGGGCTCGTGCCTAGAGTGCATGTGATGGTGAACGGGTGCCCAGCCGTCACCACACGGGTAACAACGCTCCCTCCACAGCAACCGCGTGACGGGCGTGTATGAGCTGAGTCTGTGCCATGTGGCTGACGCAGGCAGCCCAGGTAGGTGTCTGCCCTGCGCCCTCTGGCCGGGGCTGGGGGGGCCGCTGACGGAGGTCAGGGAGAAGGGTCCGCAGGGGATACTTGGGTGACCTTGGCTATGCTGCTGTGTGAGGAACCCCTCACTCGGAGACCCTGAGGGGCCAGAGGACGGTGGGGGTGGGCACGGCCCCCGCAGGGTACACCATGTCCGCGGCCCGTGCAGGCATGCAGCGGCGGCGCCGGCGAGTGCTGGACACGTCTGTGGCCTACGTCCGCGGTGAGGAGAACCTGGCGGGCTGGAGGCCACGTAGCGACAGCCTCATCCTGGACCACCAGTGGGAGCTGGAGAAGCTGAGTCTCCTGCAGGAGGTGAGGACCAGGCCCCCCGGCGCCCCCAGACCCCTATCCCCGCCCCAACCGCACTCACGAGCTCTCCCGCTTGTCACGGGGCTCAGGGCCTCACGATGGCCTCCGGCTTCCAGTGGAACGTTCGCACTTGGTCCAGCCGCAGACTGGGGGCCATGTAGCGGAGACGGGAAAGACACTGGGAAAAGAACTGGGGGCGGCGAGGCCCTCCGGTGGCTCTGGTCAGGACAGCCTGTGTCCAGCAGCGGGCACTGGCCACCGGCCGGGGCAGCGGGTGGAAAGAGGGCATCAGGTCCGTGTCCGTCCACGCTCTGGGCCCTTCTGAGGGTGCGCCCCCGGAGCTTGTCCGTCCGCTTGCGCTAGGGCGCGGGCAGGTCTGCGGGCTCCACACCGCCCTCCCCGCCCGGCGGCTCAGGGTGAGGCCATGCTCGTGCCCTGCGCAGGTCGAGAAGACCAGGCACTACCTGCTGCTGCGGGAGAAGCTGGAGGCAGCCCAGCGGCCCGGCCCGGAGGCACTGTCCCCTGCCTCCAGCGAGGACTCCGAGGCCCCCGGCTCCTCCAGCGCCTCCTCCCCGCTCACAGCTGAGGCCCGGCCGGCATCTCTGGAGGCGCCCAGCGAGCGGCAGCGGGAGCTGGCTTTCAAGGTGGGTGGCCAGCCGGCCTGCAGGCGGGGGACCTGGGAGAACGAGGGCCTTGGAGTCACCTTGATCTCGTCCCCACCGCACCCCACCCCACCCACACTGGGACTCAGGAACTGTTTACAGCCTCCTCCCCCAGGCAGTGACCTGCCCCTCCTCTTGTATACTTACACTGACGGGGAACTCACCACCTCCCCCAGAGATGGCCCTTTCTGCCGCTGGGTGGGCCACAGGGAAGACTTCTTACACTTCGTGTGCCCCTACCCCCTCCTTTGCCCAAGCACTAACCAGCCTGCTGCAGGAGGCTTCCTCAGATGGCCCTACCCCCTGGGAGAGGTAGGGTGCTGCCCACCTCCTCCTGGGGCGCCCAGCCCCTCAGCCAGTCGCTCGCGTCCACGTCCGAGCCGGGTCCTGGGGGCTCCTGACCAGGTGTTCGCTCTGCCCGCAGTGCTTACGGCTCCTCACCCACTCCTTCAACAGAGAGTACACCCACAGCCACGTCTGCGTCAGCGCCAGCGAGAGCAAGGTGGGCATGGGGCGGGGCGCCCGCTGGACTGTCGGTGCCGAGAGGGAACTCGGGTTTTCTTAGGGACACCCCTCTGCCAGCCCAGAGGGATGCCTCTGAGCTCAGGGCTGGAGGCCAGGGCCCGCACAGGGCAGGAGCGAGGTGCCCTCCTCTGCCCACTGTGTCCAGTAGCAGCCCCGTCTGACCTGGCCTCACCCCACTGCCCCTGTCCTGGGCGAGTCCAGCCCCTCCTTGGCTTCAGTCCTCACCCGGGGGCCCACTGGGGCTGGCAGCCTCAGGCCTGTCCCCCCAGCTCCTGTGCTGCCCTGCACGGAGCCTCCAGGGGAGTCCTGCCCACGCCCTGACTTGGCCCTGCGGGCGGCCTGCCCTCTACCCTCTTGCTGGCCTCTCCCTCTGCCCAGAGCTCCTCTCGCCCTGGCCGTGGGGCTACACATGCTGATGTTGGGGCTCAGAGACTACACCTTCTTCGATCCTTGCCCAGGTGTCCTCCGGTTCCCCCAAGGCAGAGCCCGAAGCCCTGGGTGGGGTGGGCAGGAGGGTCTGGCCTGCAGTTGAGGTGGGGGGTGACCCCCACGGGGGCCCCCCACTGGCTCAGAGAACACCGTCTCCTCTGCAGCTCTCCGAGATGTCGGTCACCCTGCTGCGGGACCCGTCCATGTCCCCGCTGGGGGCCGCCACGCTCACCCCCTCCTCCACCTGCCCCTCCCTGATCGAGGGCCGGTATGGGGCTGCCGATCTGAGGTAGGTGCGGGTAGGGCCTGCATGAGTGGACCACGGCCGACGGGACGGGGGCTGGACTGTGGGGGCGGGACGGCTCGAGGCACTGGGATCTGGGGGCAGCCACGCAGCGGGGCAGGGCTCATGCTGCCCCTCTGGGCCTCTTTCTGCTAAAGCATAAATTAAAAATACGCTCTTCCATGAGGCTGGGAACAGGTCAAAACACTCAACGAAAGCCCTTTCCAGTAGCAAATGGAATAGGGTGACAAAGCAGAGACTCGGGGCCCTTTGGGTCCACTGACTTCTGCTGACGTGGGGGCCCCCTGCTGACACCACTCGTGTTTGACCCCCAGATCTTGTAGCTCCTTGGGGTCTTTCTCCTCTGACTGAGAAAGGCGTGAAGCCCTCTGGGCCCCATCCTGAGACAGGCCGCCTCGGCCAGCACGTCGGCCCCGCTGGCCGGGCCGCGGACCACCCACTCCCTCCACGCAGATGGTCCCTGAGGCAGCCGAGTCAGCCTCGGTCTGAGGCGAGACGGGAAGCCACTTTCTTGGGGAGGGGGTGGGGGTCCAGGGTGCCCCTGGAGGAGGAGCTGGTGGCGGGTGGGTGCCTCCTGGCGCTGCAGGGGCTTCACTCTGCTTCCCCAGGACCCCACAGCCCTGCTCCCGGCCGGCAAGCCCGGAGCCTGAGCCCCTGCCCGAGGTGGATGCCAAGAAGCCCCCCTCCCCTGCCCGGGCAGCGGAAGCTGACAAGGAGCCCCAGCGCCTGCTGGTGCCTGACATCCAGGAAATCCGCGTCAGGTGTGTGAGGGCCCTGCCCAGCTGGCTCCTGAAGACCCCAGCTCTGCCTGTGCAGGGACAGCAGCCGTCCCGACCTGGGCAGTGCTCGGGGCCAGGAGACCACCCCCTGAGCAGGGGCAGTGCAGGGGGTCAGGAGACCACGCCTTGACCAGGGGCAGTGCTGGGGGCAAGCAGACCCACAGGTGGAGTACAGCGAGGACCAGCAGGCGATGCTCAAGGTACGCCGCGGCCGCGGGCTGGCGGGGAGGGCGGGAGCCGGGCCCAGTCCCCCGTGGGCCGTGTCCTCTCGCTCCTCGGCCGAAGCAGTGTGGCTGGACGTCACGGGTGGGGGTGTTGGGGTCAGCCTGTCTCATTCCGGGGTCACTCTACCCACCCGTGGGGTGCGCCGTCCTGGTGACAACCAGCAGTGAGGGGTGGGTCGAGCGTTGGTCCCAAGGATGCCCCATCTGATGGCTAAGAACACAGTGCCTCCTCCAGAGACACCCAAAGAGAGCGTCGGGAGCCCTGCAGGCCCAGCAGGGCGCTGGGCCCAGAAGGGCAGCCTCCTGCCCCCTGGCTTTGCCCCAGGTCCTCTCCGAGCAGGCAGCGGCCTGGGCCTGTGTGTGAGAAGCTCTGAGTCCTCCCAGCTGGGGCCCGGGGTTCCCCAAGGTGGGGGGTGTGAGTTCAGCCTGACCGCCACGCCCACCCCGCCGAGGGCTTAGGCTTGAGAGAACAGGAGGGATTAACGGGCTGAGCCAGGGGCCCAGGGAGGGGCCCTTGGGGACGCGGAACGGTGACAGGCTGCCCGGGGCGTGGCCACGGGGCGAGAGGCACAGGGTGGCCCGCCTGCAGGGGCGTCTGGACGGGAGGTCAGGACCCTGGCCCTCTCGCGGGCCTCCTTCTCTGCCCCTTCTCTGACACCTGCCCCGACCCCCGAGGAGCCGCGGCCGCCCCGGGCTGAGCTGGGAGGCCTGGCGCCCCTCACGGTGGCTCCCTCTGCAGACCCCCAACACGTTTGCAGTGTGCACGGAGCACCGGGGCATCTTGCTGCAGGCCAGCAGCGACAAGGACATGCACGACTGGCTGTACGCCTTCAACCCCCTGCTGGCTGGGACCATACGGTACGGCCACCCGCAGAGGGCCACCCTGCGTGTGGGTCCCCAAGGCCTCCAGAGCCCACAGTCGACCAGTGGGAGGTGGCCTCTATGTTGGGACCACCAGGCCCCGGGTGGGTGAGCCTTGCCCCTGGTGGGCGACGTTTTAAAGGAGGCTGTGGAGGCGGGGGGGTTGCTCCCACCGAGTCCCAGGGGCAAGAGTCAGAGGGTACGTCTCCCGGGCGCTTGGGGAGGCAGGGGCGTGCCCGTGATGCCCCTCACGCCAGCCTGCGGGCACCCACGGCCCCCTGACCACTGCTCCTCTCGGCCCGCAGGTCCAAGCTGTCCAGAAGGAGGTCTGCCCAGATGCGGGTCTGAGCCCAGCCACCCGCAGGCCCGGCTCCGCCTCCCATCATCGTCACCATCTGTCAGTGCCGCCCAGCCCCGCCTGCCTCCTGGGACGCCCGCCCTGCCAGGGACCTGGCACACGACCTGTCCCAGCAGAGGCCACGCGTGTCGTCCTTTCTTTCTGCAGGAGGCGCCCCGGGTGGGAGGAGCTGGGAGGTGCCGGAAGGCGGGGGGCAGGAGTCGCGGGGCGTCGCCGCCGTTCTCATATTTTTTTAAGCATAGACAGACTTATAATTAACATACACTAGTTAGTGACGTTGAGACAGTCCCCTCAGACATTAACGATAAGACTGTGTTCTATTTATAAGTATTTATTTCTAATGCCTTCACGTAGACCTGTAGGATTCAGACGGACCCGCGCCCTTGTTCCCACACACACCTCCCAAGCCTCTTGGGGACAGACGGGGCAGGGCGGCCCTCCGGGAGCCACGGGGACGCACTGCCCCGGCCGGAGCTGAGGCCTGGCCCCGGGGCCGTGTGTGTGCGTGTGCGCGTGTGTGTGTCGGGGGTGTGACGCCTGAAGGCCGAGCAGCGCGGGTGTGTCCCTTCCAGCAGGAGTAGGGTGCGTATCTCACCCAGAGGGCAGCCCCTGAGCTGTGACCGTCGGGGACGCTGGCAGCGCGTCCCTGGGACCGGGCGGGGGTGCCCAGGCGCCCGGTCTGGGGTGAGAGGGTCAGGGTGGTGCCTGGTGTCCGAGCCGGCGGGGGGCGGGGCTGGGTCTACGAGTGGTCCGGGCGGTGAGGGGCTGTGGGCAGCGTGGGCAGGGGCGAGACGCGGGCTGAGCCCCGGGTTGCCGTGGGGAGGAGGCTGTGGGCCTCTCTTTTACCAGGAGAGGAGTGTTCAGGGGTCCCGGTGGGGGGGCTCCAGGCGGTCAGGGTGGGTGGCCAGTGCCAGTGCTGGGTCACTCGTCTTCCAGACACCTCTTCCTGTGTCCTAGGGTGTCGCCCAGTCTGGTTCCGGCCTCTTGTGACAGTACCTGTCTCGTCCCCTCTTCAGACTCTGTGCCCGAGGGTCGCCCAGGACCGCGCAGGGTTGCCCGGGCTGAGGGTCTGGTCGGGGAACCCACTGGCCCGGGGTCTTTGAGGAGCTCTTCCTCCTCCCAGAGACACGCCAGCCCCTCTTCAGCTCAGGGGAGAGCAGCCGTAGCACAAGGCCCGTCCACTCCGCAGCACCTGGAGCAGGTGGCAGAGGCAGAGGGTCTAGACTAGGACCGAACGCCGTCCAGAAACCGGGGGCCTGAGCCCCCCCGGGGTCCCCAGAGGCCACGCAGAGAGCAGGCTGACCGCCGCTCCAGAACCATCACTGAGCCAAGCTTGCGGGCAGGGGAGGACGCGCGGGTGAGCTCTGGGGCTCAGTCCCAAGCACCCCGCTGTCCTGCAGGGAGACGGGCGCAGGGCCCGGGCCACGGCCCCTCAGGTCAGCCAGCCTGAGGCCACGGCCTCATCAGGGTCCGAGGCCCTGTCTGGGGGCAGGGTGCCTGGGGCCAGCCAGCCTGCAGAGCCCCTGCTGCGCAGGGCAGGTGTGAGGCACTCGCCCGCGTCCAGGGCCCCCACGGCCACGGGGGCCCCCATAGCCGCTGCGTCCTGGCCTCTTGCCGTCCCAGTGGGGACTTGGCACTCAGGGTGTCCCCTGCCCAACACCACCTCCTCTCAGCCTGGGCCCGAGAGCTCCGTCTGCGCGTCAGGAAAGCTTCTCTCCTGGGCCGGGTGCCGTGGGAACCAGCAGAGGTGGTCCGGG
>SJXO01004878.1:128935-143399 GCA_006408615.1 Connochaetes taurinus
CCCCATCCCATCTGTGACCCGGAGGGCTGCCTGGAGGCCCCGGGGGTGCCCAGGGGGTGGGCGTAGGTGGGGAGGTCAGGTGTGGGGTCAAGCTGTGTCCCCAGGGGAGGGAAGGGTGCTGGAAGCCGCCTCTCTCAGGCTTTGTTTTGGCGCTTGAGGCTGCTCGGGCTGCAGCTGCCGTGAGTTTGGGGGCGGCTCCTCCAGGGAGGGGGCACGCCTTCCACAGCAGCCCTGGGTGGAGCCCCGGCAGGGAGAGTCTGGGCCCCGGTGACCAAGCTGGGGGCCAGAGGCGGGTGTTGAGACCCGTCCGCTTCAAGGCCTCTGTGCTCTGAATGACTGTTCATAAGCCAGCGTTTTGTTCTCTGACAATGCGCGCACACGCACACACACACACGCACGTGCACACACACACGCGCGCGCGCACACACACGTGCGCAGCAGGGTGACTGCGGTGATCCCCCATCAGCCCTGGTCCCCCTCAGTGCCTCTGGGCCGGATGAGGCAAGTCACCCAAGGAGGGTCCCTGAACGTCTCCGAGGTTACAGCGTGCAGGGGGTTGCCACGCTGGTCCCCGCCGGCTCTCCCCAGCGCGGGGACCCCAGAGGCTGCCTCCTTCGTGCCCTGGGACAGACCCGGGCCTCCTGCGCCCAGCCAGCCCCCGAGTCCCTGTGGCTTGTACATACGTGCTCGTGTGGTCCCTGCACCGTGACTGCCATCCTGATGTAACGACTAGCCCCCTGGTGTCCTGAACCCAAGTGTTAGGCTCTCGGCTCTTGTCCCGTGTGTGTGCACTTAAGCTCTGTCCAATTAAGAAATAAAATGGCTCTTTATGCAACACCAGACCCGTGGGTGACCGCTTGGCTTTACTCGTGCGTTGGTCTGTTTGCTGGGGCCTTATAGCCGCAGGGCCAGCTGTCCAGCAGTGTCTGGAGATAGCATGCGCCTCCCAGTGGCCAGGCAGAGAGGGCAGAGAGCCTTGAGGGGTGGGAGGTGCGAGGTGGCGTTTCTCACGGGGGCATCTCCCTGCTTCCCTCCGCACTGGCTGCGCCTGTCCCAGCAGCTCCAGGTGCCCTCGGGCGCGCCGGCCCTGCACCACCAGACCCAAGTCCTTTCACGTGGCCAGTGTTACTCACTAAAACTGGACGAAGACATTCCGTGAAACGGCAGACCAATGTCCTTCCTCAACACAGAAACAAATACCTTCAGTAACATTCACTGAGGGCATGGCAACTCACTCGAGTATGCTTGCCTGGAGAATCCCATGGACAGAGGAGCCCGGCGGGCTACAGCCCATGGGGTCACAGAGAGTCAGACACGACTGAAGCGACGTAGCACACAACGCACACTACGTTTCACCAAATTGAATGTTGGGGTACATAGGCTAGTACCCCATGACCTAGTTGGGTTTATCCTGGGAATGCAAGCTCAGTTCAAGAGCTAATCATTCTAATTTGCTATATTAAGCTGCTGCTGCTGCTGCTAAGTCGCTTCAGTCATGTCTGACTCTCTGCGACCCCATAGACGGCAGCCCACCAGGCTCCCCCATCCCTGGGATTGTCCAGGCAAGAACACTGGAGTGGGTTGCCATTTCCTTCTCCAATGCATGAAAGTGAAAAGTGAGAGTGAAGTTGCTCAGTCGTGTCCAACTCTTCATGACCCCATGGACTGCAGCCTACCAGGCTCCCCCATCCATGGGATTTTCCAGGCAGGAGTACTGGAGTGAGTTGCCATTGCCTTCTCCCTATATTAAGCCAGCAAAGGAGAAATCACATCATCTCTATAGATGCAGAAAAAGCATTTGATGAAAATGCAGTATTCGTTGCTCATCAAAACTTGAAATAGAAGATAACTTCCTTAACGTGGGAAAGCGTGTCCACACTAAGTGTGTAGCTGACTCCGTGTGTGTGCTCTGTCATGTCAGGCGTGTCCGACTCTCTGTGGCCCCGTGGACTGCATCCTACCAGGCTCTGCCGTCCGTGGGATTCTCCAGGCAAGAACACTCGAGTGGGGTGCCGGGCCCTCCTCCGGGGTGTCTTCCCGACCCGGGGATCGCACCCAGGCTTCCTTTGTCTCCCGCACTGGCGAGCGGTTTCTTCACCCTGGTGCCCGCTGGGAAGCCTGAGCTAGCATCATACTCAACAGCAAGAAATGAAGACTTGAAGCTTAAGACTGGGCACAAGACAAGGGTGCCCTCTCTCATCACCCCAAGTCAACAGGGAATGGAGCTCCTAACCAGGGCAGTAAGGCAAGATGAGGAGAGAACGGGTGCACAGATCAGGGTAGAAGAATGGCCCGACAGGCAGAAAGGTCTAAAGGAATATACTGAAAATCTGCTATAGTTAATGCACGAGTTAACCGACGCTGCAGAATGCAACGCTGATATACAAACGCTCGTTTTATTTATGTTTTATTAAAGTACAGTTACTATGTTTCGACTTTCCTGGTGGCTCAGATGGAAAGCGTCTGTCTACAATGTGGGAGACCTGGGTTTGATCCCTGGGTCGGGAAGTTCCCAGGAGAAGGAAATGGCAACCCACTCCAGTACTCTTGCCTAGAAAGTCCCATGGATGGAGGAGCCTGGTGTCCATGGGGTTGCAAAGAGCTGGACACGACTGAGCGACTTCACTTTCTTTTTCTTACTATGTTTTAGGTGTACTCCAATGTAACTCTGTTATATATGCATATATCTATATAAATACACACATATATGTATATTCTTTTTTAGATTCTTTTCCATTATATGTTATTACAAGCTACAGAATTAAAAACACAAATTTTATTTTTATATACTAGCAATAAACTGTTGAAACTTTGAATTTAAAAAATTGTACCGTTTGTACTGGCGGCTTCCCTAGTGCTCAGATGGTAGAGAATCCGCCTGCAATGCAGATTCCTGGATTGGGAAGATCCCCTGAAGAAGGAAACGGCTACCCTCTCCAGTGTTCTTACCTGGAGAATCCCATGGACAGGGGAGCCTGGCGGGCTACAGTCCATGGGGTTGCAGAGTCAGACACAGTGGAGCAACTAAGCACGCATTTATAGCAGCAGCAAAAATGTGAACTACATACGTATAAATCTAACAAAATACATGCAAAATCAATATGCCAAGACTACAGAAAAACGCCGATGAGATAAAGACCTAAGTGGAGTGAGGAGTTATATTCATAATCAGAAGGTTCAATATTTATGAAGATGTCATCTCTCTCCAAATTGACTTTTAAGTTCAACATGGTCTCAATCAAAATTCCTGTAGATATCAAACACCTGATTCTAAAAGTTACATGAAAAGTAAAGGCACTAGAATAGCTAAAACAGATTTGGCCCAGAAAAATAAAGTTAGAAAAGTCACAGCATCCGTTTTGACCTACGAAACCACAGGTATTAGGACAGTGTGGTGTTTTTTTAAATCGGAGTTTGGCTGCTTTACGATGCTGTGTCTCTGCTATACAGCAGAGTGAGCCAGCCGCACGCACACATGCCCCCTCCCTGTTGGGCCTCCCCCCGCCCACGCCCACCATGCCATCCTTCTGGGGGCATCGCTGAGCACCGAGCTGAGCTCCCTGGGCTACGCCGCAGCCCCTCGCTAGCTGTCTGTTTTACACCGGTGGTGTGTGTGCGTCAGTCCTGCTTGCTTGGCTCGTCGCACACTCCACTTCCCGCCCGCCCCATGTCCGCACATCTGTTCTCTGCATCTGCATCTCTATTCCTGACCCGCAAAATGCCAGTTGTGCCATTTTTCTAGATTCCAGGACGGTGTGGTATCGGTGAAGGAACAGACGCACAGATCAGTGCAGCACATGCGAGAACCCAGAAGTGGACACACACGCACACATGCACACACACACAAGTGTAACCAGCTGATGCTGTTTACAAGATGCAAAAGCAATCAACGGAGAAAGGATAGACTTTTCAACAAATAATGCTGGAACAGATGGACTCCGATACATCTTTTAAAATGAATATAAACTTAACACCTTATACAAAAAGTAACTCAAAATTTTATGTAAAATCTAAATCTATAAAATTTCCAGAAGAAAATAATATTACAAGGAAACCTTCAAGGATACAAAGCCAGGCATGGTGTTGTTGGACATGACAGCAGAAGCTGCTCTATTCACAAAGAAAGAAATGCAAGGCTGAACTTCATGGCGGTGAAGAAGCTTTTGCTCTGTGAAGGGAAATGCAAAGACAAGCTACAGATGCAGAGAAGATGTTCACCAATCATACCTCTGGCCCAAGACTTGTCTCCAGAATACATTGAGAATCCTCCAAAGTCTCTGATAGGAAAAAAAAAAACAACCCAACTTAGAAATGCTAAACAATGCCACTACTCACATACTAATGGGCTGAGATCAAAAACAAGCTACAAACCTGAGAACGACGTGTGCTGGTGAGAAGCAGCAGCTGAATGCTTCACTGTTTGTGAGACTTTAAAAGCTTCAGTCCCTCCGGACAAGAGCTTGGGGCTTTCTTAGAAAGTTAAGTATACACTTTCATATGCCTCACCAGTCCCGCTGCTGGGCATCTACCCCAGAGAAATGACAAAGTGTGCCTTTGAGAAATGGATACGCAGATGTTTAAAGCAACTACTCATTGTTGCCCCAAGGGGGGCAATATAGAATCAAAATTAAAAGTCGATGGCCTGCCTGTGTACCAGCAACAAAGAGCTGGAATTTGAAATTTTAAAATCACCATTTATAGTACTGCCAAAAAAAAAAAAGGAGAGAAGGTTTAAAAAAAAATAGGTAAAAATTAAAATATGCTCAGTATCTGATGTAGAAAACAACAAAATTCTGATGAATCAGTGGTGTAAGTAAACAGACATTCTGTGTTCACTGACCACGAGACTCGCTGCTGCGAAGACGTGAGCTTTGCTGGTTGGCCCTATAGACTCAGGAGGGCTTCCCCGGTGGTGCCAGCGGTGAAGAGCCTGTTTGCCGGTGCAGGAGATGCAGGTTCAGTCCCAGGGTTGGGAAACTCCCCTGGAGGAGGGCATGGCAACCCACCGTAGTATACTTGCCTCCCGTGGACAGAAGAGCCTGGCAGGCGACAGTCCATAGGTTTGCAAGGAGCTGGACACCACTGGAGCAATTTAGGGCACACACAGACTCAGCCTCCCCAGTCACGCTGCTGGGGCGCCAGCCAGATGGGGACTTCCCTGGTGGTCCGGCAGCCAAGACACCCTCCCAATGTTGGGGTACCAGGTTCTATCCGTGGTTGGGGAATGAGATCCCACATGCCACAACTAAGAGTTTGCATGCTGCAACTAAGGTCGAAGATCCCGCTTGCCACAATTAAATAAATAAAAACAAATGCTTAAAAAATCAAGATAGTGCAATGCTGGTGAACGAGCAGACAGGTAGTAAAGGTACAGGAGAGCCCAGAAATGGACGCACACAGAGTCAGCTGATTTTGACAAAGGAACACGGGCTGTTCAAGGGCAACAGGACAATCCTCTCAGCAAATGGGGCTGGAGCAACAGGACGCCAACAAGCAAAAAGCATTTTGAAGAATCTGGTCACAGATCTTACACTTCTCACAAACATTCAGACGCTAAGTCAGAATGGATCTTGGGCCTAAACGCGAAACACAAAACTAAAACTTCTACAAGTACTTATCAGTGCTGAGAAATGACTAGGACCTGGGCTTCCGGGTGGCTCAGATGGTAAAGAAAGGAAGTGTTAGTCGCTCAGTTATGTCCAGCTCTTTGTTGCCGGGAGCCAGTGTGAGGAATCCCACCCATGGCAAAGGTCATGAGGAAGGAAGCCCAACAAAATGCAAAGGCATGATCTGGCTTCAGGGGTTCCCCCTGAGTTTTCCTGAACATGTACCCCCAAAAACCAAGGTCGGCCTGATTTTGTTGTAATGTGCTTTTCCACTCTTCTGACACTCTCTGGAAAAAGCTAACTTAGGGCTTCAGTCTTCTGCATTTGAAAGGAGTGTTTCAGCTCAAACCCCTCTGATGGCTCTCTAACTTGCCTTACCTGGACTTTTACAACTACGCATGTGATTGTTTACAGCCCCTCAATTGTGAGAGGCACAGGAAGCCTAAAACATAAAGCCTTTCAAAGAGTTAAAAGTTATTAGAGTAGTGCTGGTGTAGGATTTCATCATTGGGCCAATGCTTGTTGCTAAGTTCCCATATCTCTTACCCACTGTACACCTGGGAGCACATTCCTTAACATAGTTAGAAAGTAAGAAAAAACAAGTGCAGCCTTGAAACTGACCACATCAGACTTTTGAGCTAATTGGTTCTTTCTTTGTTGTAACTCGCTGCACCTTTGCTTCGTGAAAACGTAACTTTGTTTGATACTTTCTGAGGCTGACATAGATTAGAAATATAAAGAAAAAACACTTCAAGGGAAAATAAGTTTTCTGGTTGAGCAGCCTTTATCAAAAGAGGGTCTTAAAATGTTTCACAGGCCTCCAAGACCAGAAGATAATGTACACAACATCATTTGTGAAAAAGGTATAAAAGCCCTTTTAAAAAATAAAGTTATTGGGGCCTCGCTCACCGAAGCAGCTTGGTCTCCCTGTGTCTTCTTTATTTTCTGGCTGAATTCCCATCTGGGGCATGGAGGCTCACCATGTCTACTTACTTGCCCTGGCTTCTAAGACTCACGCGAAAGGGAGCCCAAGGCGGGGCACCCTCCACTATTCAAACGGGCGCCAGTGGCCTAACGTAGATGGTGCAGACCTCTTTTCTCGAGGTTTTATTAGTTCTCCATGTAAACCAAGTTATTCAGCCTCTTTTCTCCACTAATTTTCCTACTACGCTATTCTTTCCTAATCTAATCTTATATTTCTAATTAAATAAATCTCTCCTCACCGACTCCGTCCACCCTTCGAATTCCCTGGATCCACCGGGGCTGGACCCTGGCACTTTGTGACCCCACCACAGACTGGGTCTCACCAGGCTCCTCTGTCCATGGGATTTTCTAGGCAAGAATACTGGAGCGAGTAGCCATTCCCTTCTCCAGGAGATCTTCCCAACCCAGGGATCGAACCTGGGTCTCCTGCACTGGGGGCAGACTCTACCGTCTGAGCCAGAATCGTCCTGCAATGCAGGAGTTCTGGGTTTGATCCCTGGGTCAGGAAGATCTCCTGGAGAAGGGCATAGCAACCCACTCCAGTGTTCTTGCCTGGAGAATTCCATGGACAGAGGAGCCTGGTGGGATACAGTCCATGGGGTCGCAAAGAGTCAGACACAACTGAGCAACTAAGCACAGCATAACAGGACCTGGGAGGAAATACTTGGAAAACAATTATAGGACAAAGGACTTGTCTTCAGAACATGGGAAGAATTATTGTAACTCAATAATGAAAAAGATACACAACTCGGCAAAAAACCGAAAGCATTTGAATGACCAGTAAGTAGGCTCCTGACAATGTGCTCATATCACCTGTCATCAGGGGAATGCAGCTTCCCACCACAGAGAGAGTGGCACCAGGAGGAGAGACTGCGGGAATCTTCACTGCATCGCGTTTGTGGACACCAGGCGTCTCCTATCTTGCTCGTACTGTTGTTGTTGAGTCGCTTGGTCATGTCTGACCCCATGGACTGCGGCACACCAGGCCTCCCTGTCCATCACCACCTCCCAGAGTCCACCCAAACCCATGTCCGTTGAGTTGGTGATGCCATCCAGCCGTCTCATCCTCTGTCGTCCCCTTCTCCTCCTGCCCCCAATCCCTCCCAGCATCAGGGTATTTCCCAATGAGTCAGCTCTTCACATCAGGTGGCCAAAGTATTGGAGTTTCAGCTTCAACATCAGTCCTTCCAGTGAACACCCAGGGTTGATCTCCTTTAGGATGGACTGGTTGGATCTCCTTGCAGTCCAAGGGACTCTCAAGAGTCTTCTCCAACACCACAGTTCAAAAGCCATCAGTTCTTCAGCGCTCAGCCTTCTTGATGCTCGGACTCTTACATCCATACATGACCACTGGAAAAACCACAGCTTTGACTGTACGGACCTTTGTAGGCAAAGTGATATCTCTGCTCTCTAATATGCTGTCTAGTTTTGTCATAGCTTTCCTTCCAAGGAGCAAGCATCTTTTAATTTCATGGCTGCAGTCACTGTCCACAGTGATTTTGGAGCCTAAAAAAGTCTGCCACTGTTTCCATCTTTTCTCCATCTACTTGCCATGAAGTGATGGGACTGATGCCATGATCTTAGCTTTTTGAATGATGAGCTTTAAGCCAGCTTTTTCACTCTCCTCTTTCACCCTCATCTAGAGGCTCTTAAATTCTTCACTTTCTGCCATTAGAATGCTCCTGGGAATGTAAATGCTACAACCACCTTGTGGGAAGTAGCAAGAGAACCTCACAGAATTAAGTATTGTCCTGCCCTGTGATTTAGAAAGATTCTCTAGCTACTTACCACCCCCCCAAAACCAAAAACATTTGTCTATAAGGACTTATATGAACTTACTGAGAGCAGCTTTATTTGTATTGTAGGGGAAAAATGGAAGAAAACCTAAATGTTTGTTCACTATCAGAAAGATGGATTAACAAATCGTGGTTCAGCCATGAAATGGAATTCCATTCAGAATTAACTAGGAACAAAACTCTGACACTGGAAACAAAAGCAGCCCACCTCCCTGCCGGCCGCACATGGAGACGCAGGGCAGACCCCGGACCTGGGTTACCTGGGACCATCCCCAAGCCTCTGATGACCCAGAGCAGGAAGCCAGATGCCTCTGATTAGGGGCGGGGTCCACTGGAAGGGATGGGACTTTCTGAGAGCACGCTGCGCTCCCGCCGGGGTAAAGGCGTGGGTGACCTGCGTCTGTGCGTCTCATGGGTGAGAGTTCACTCTCAAGATAGATGTGCTGCACACCATTTACGTTTTATCTAAAAATATGAAGTATCTAGAAATACAGCCAATTCAGGCTGATGACTCAGTGTGGATTACCATCCAACTCCAGGCAGGATTTCTGGTGGTCACATGTGCTGTGTGTTCCGACCTGGGCAGAGCTTGGCCGCCTGGAGACCAGGCCCCATGGGGGAGCCGTGGGTGGCCAACGGGTAAGGCGGAGGCCCAAGGCTCCGAGCTGGACGGGAGGTCCCTGCAGGCACTCACGCTCTGTGTGAGCCTGAGGGAAACGCGGGGTCCACGAAGACCATCAATAATCTGTAACAGGAAGAGAAGAGAGTTTTACGGAACCCCAGCTGAAGACGATCGTCCAGGAAAGAGCTTCCCAGATCACTTGGAGGGAGTGCTCCAGAGCAGTTCTATAACTCGTCGGGACAGAGACCATCCAACAAGTCAGGGATGTGTCCTTTCAGACCCACCCGGCTCCTCTGTCCATGGGATTCTCCAGGCAAGGATACTGCAGTGGGCTGCTGTGCCCTCCTCCAGGGGACCTTCCCGACTCGGGGATCGAGCTCTCACCTCTTGCTTCTGCTGCGTCGGCAGGAGGGTTCTTTACTGCCAGTGCCTCCTGGGAAGCCCTGTATCCCTTCAAGTTTTCAAAAAACAGACCAGCACGTACTCCACAGCGAGTCAGCGTGTCCTCGGCACCTGAGAGGGAGTCTTATTGTTAAAGAAGGGCCAGGAAGGGAAGCATTTGATCTTTGTTTTTAATATGGACGTTCTTTGTTTTCAGTTCAGTTCAGTTGCTCAGTCGTGTCTCTTTGCAAACTCACGGACTGCAGCACACCAGGCCTCCCTGTCCATCACCAACTCCCGGAGCTTGCTCAAACTCGTGTCCATCGAGTCGGTGATGCCATGCAACCATCCCACCCTCTGTTTTTATTTATTCACTTATTTTCGGTTGTGCTGAGCATTCGTTGCAGCCCAGGCTGGCTGCCGTGCTCGGGCTTCCCAGTGCGGTGCCTTCCCTTGCCAAGGACCACGGGCTCTAGAGCGTGCCGGCTTCAGCAGCTGTGGCTCCGGGCCTGGGAGCGCAGGCTCAGCAGTCGTGCAGCACGGCCTTAGTTGCTCTGAGGCACGTGGGATCTCCAGGACACAGGGATCAAACCCGCGTCTCCTGTATTGGCAGGCGAGTTCTTTACCACCGGGCCGCCAGGGAAGGCCCGGACATTCTCCCCTTCTGGTCGGTGCGCCCTTTCCTTTAATAATTGAAGCAGATGTACAATGTGTGTTTGCTGGGCCACAAACAGGCTATCCCAGTCAGCATCAAGTTCCAGTTGACTCGGGGGAGCTATGCGTGCGTACAGCTGATTCACTGTGCTGCACAGTAGAAATTAGCATTGTAAAGCAACTGCATTCCAATAAAAATCAATTTTAAGACAACGCAGGTAAAAGCCAGAATGACTTCCCAGCTCCTCAGTCCGTGAGCGTTTCTTTTATCACGGGCTTCAGTGCACCAGGTCGCTGCGGCGTCCAAAAGGCTCCCTGCTCCTTGGAGAGGGTGGGGCCCTGCCAGAAGGGAAAGACAGACACCCCACCGGCAGGCTGGAGTCTGGGGGCGTGTCCACCTCCTGGGTGAGGTCAGGGCCCTGAGGACCTTCCTGCTGGGTTAGCCTCACCCCTCTCCCGGGGCATGGAGGTGGGGAGACGGGGGCACCAGATGCCTTCCCACTTCCGGGAGAGTTCTGAACCCAAGGTCGTCTGCCAGGACAGCTGAAACAGTCAGTTTCTGTCCCTAAGCTACAGGTCTCTGCCCCCGGCCTCCCCCGCCCAGGCCTGGGATGTGGGGGGAAGAGTGCCTGGTGGGGAAAGACATCAGATGGACCTGTGAGGGGGTGGGGATGGGAGCGTCAGATGGCAGGGCCCCTCTGCGTAGCAGGAGTGCTTGTGGGGGCAGAACCGAAGCCTCAGCTGGTCTCGAGCCCACCCCCCACATTAGAAGTGCAATGACCTGCTCGGGGAGACGCATCCCCAGCTGGGGCACCGTGGGGAGCAGGGTGTCGGGAGCAGGGTGTCGGGAGCAGGCCGTGGGGAGCAGGCCGTGGGGGGCAGGCCGTGGGGGGCAGGCCGTCGGGTGTGGAGACCAGCACTGCTGCAGGAGGCAGGTTCCCGCGGGCGCGGCCAGCAGTGAATGGCCAGGCCGGCCCTCAGCCTCCCGCACAGCACCCTGCAGCTCCGGGCCCACCGAGCTCCTCGGGAGGAAACTCACTCTGATTTGGAGGGCAGTCCTTTCATCCCGGTGGCTCAGCTGGTGAAGACTCCGCCTGCAACGCGGGAGACCTGGGTTCGGGAGATCCCCTGGAGAAGGAAAGGCTACCCACTCCAGGATTCCTGCCTGGAGAATTCTATACAGTCCACGGGGTCGCACAGAGTCAGACACGACTGAGTGACTTTCACTTTCATCTTTGGAGTCGAGGGAGGGGGCTGGCGGGGATGTGAGGGACAGAGCAGCAGGGGAGCAGGGCCGGGGGCCTCCGGGTGGGCTTGAGGGGGCGTCACCTGGACCCCCTCCCCGGCAGCAGTGGCTGGCGTGAGGCCTCTGTGTCTGCAGAGACCCTGGCTCCTGTGCTCAGGGCCCCTCCCCCTTCTGCAGGGGCGCGCTGGGGCCAGCTGCCTGTGTCCCCGGGGCCCTGCCCAGTGACCCCTCCGCCGCCCTGCACCCGCTGCCTTGGCCCCTGTGGGGTGCGGTCGTGTCCTGGAGACCTTGACTTTGACCTTCAGCAGCAGTTCCCCAGGCCTCTGGCTTAGTCCCCCTCCCCTGGGAGCCTCCTCCACAGCCGGCTCCTGCTCTCTGCTCCAGCTCAGGCCTGTGGGCGAGGACACTGCGCACCCCCAGGGCCCCCTGCCTGGCTCGGGCCTCCCCTCTGCGTCCTCTGAGCCTCCCTCAGCCTGTCCCCTCAGCCTAGAGTGGCCGCCGGGCCCGCGGTGGCCTGACAGACGCAGGGGCCCTGCTCCTTCAGGCCCTGAGGTCACAGCGGAGCGACCGTGACCACAACCTGGGCCCTCTGTCCTTGCAGCCCGGCCAGCGTCCAGCAGAGTCACCAGCAGAGCGCCGGGCTTCCCATCCCTCCGAACTGGGGGGCAGGGCCCAGCGATGTCCTTGGGCCAGGCGCTCACCTGGACTCGAGTGGAGTGTGGAGAGGGGTTCACAGGGGACCCGACTTGCCTGGATCAGGCCCTCTCCTCCAAGATCACCACGTGCCGGGTCCTTCCGGAAGCCGCCGAAGCCCCCAAGCAGCCATTTTGCTCAAGACGAACTCACTTTGAACTTCTAGCTTCCCTAGAAACTCAGGTCACATGCCCACACTCCAGACAGAAGATCCAGGGCAATAAGTCCCCTTCTCAGGAACCTTCAAGGTGCAAGCTTTCAGAGGTGCAGAAGTCCATTCCGTCAGCATCAGGCGTGAGCCAAGCGGCAGCTCACCCTCCTTCTCCTGTTGCTGATGACCCTTCAGCTCCACCGTCTCCCCCTCCTCTCTCTCCTCCAGTCAGTAACGCTTCTTGCTGTTCACTCCATGCCGGCTCCTGCGTGCCGGCTGTTGTGTGCCAGCTCCTGTGTGCCAGCTCCCGCATGCCGGCTGTTGCGTGCAGGCTCCCGCGTGCCGGCTCCCACATGCCGGCTGTTGGTGCACACGACTGCACTCTTCAAGGCACTGTGTGTACTGTAAGGCTGAACATGTTTTTGTTTGTTTTTTACGTATTATTTGTGTAAAGAGTATTATAAAGGGCTTCCCTGATAGCTAGCTGGTAAAGAATCTGCCTGCAGTGCAGGAGACCCCGGTTTGATTCCTGGGTTGGGAAGATCTGCTGGAGAAGGGATAGGCTGCCCACTCCAGTATTCTTGGGCTTCCCTGGTGGCTCAGCTGGTAAAGAATCCGCCTGCAATGCGGAGACCTGCGTTCAATCCCTGGGTTGGGAAGATCCCCTGGAGAAAGGAAGGGCAATCCACTCCAGTGTTCTGGCCTGGAGAATTCCCTGGACTGTATAGTGTGTATATAGATAGACTGTATGTTTGTGTAAAGAGCATGATAAGCCTGTCACAGTTACAAAACTATGTAGCCATTGTGCGGACGCACAGACGTGCTCTCGGAATGGAGCCTGTTCGTGTGTAGGGGACTTACTGTGTGAGGTGAGGTGGGTCCGTCTCTGCAGGCTCAGCTTCCAAGGTGCCCAGTGCAGCCCTGCCAGGGCGCAGCCTGCTCCCTGTGTGGGGCTCCTGACCCAGCACACTGCCGCCCTCCCGAGGGAGCTGGTGCCTGGGGACCCTCCCCCGGGTGGACACGAGCACAGGCGCCCTCCAGGAGCTGCCCGGTGGAGCCAGGGGCCCGGGCTGAGTCACAGAGGCATGGCGGCTTTGGCTGAGGGGGGCCGGGTGTCCCCGGAGGACGCTCGACTGAGGGGCGGGCCGGAGAGGCGCTGCGGGCGGCGCAGGTGTGAGGCTCCCACGGCCCCCCTCCCCACCCGACACGTCAGCTCAGGCCCTGCCGGCCCGTCCTCCCGGAGCCTCCAGGCCGATGGCCGGTCTGAACGTGTCCCTCTGCTTCTTCCTCGCCACCTTCGCCCTCTGCCAGGCAGTCAGGAAGGCGGCCAAGGCCCTGCTCCCCGGGGGCACCTACGCCCACTTTGCCCGGGAGGTGGCGGGCACGGCCCAGCTGGGGGCCTGCTGCCTGGAGATGCGGATGCTGGTGGAGCTCGGACCCTGGGCGCTGGGCTTCGGCCCCGACCTGCTGCTGACCTTGGTCTTCCTGCTGCTCCTGGTGCACGGGGCCACCCTGGACGGGGCCTCGGCCAACCCCACAGTGTCCCTGCAGCGGTTCCTCCTGGCCGAGGCCTCTCTGCCCAGCACGCTGCTGGAGCTGGTGGCGCAGGCGCTAGGCGTGCAGGCGGCCGGCGCCCTGACGCGGCTCTACTGGGCCTGGGGGCTCAGCGAGCTGCACGTGCTGCAGAGCCTCATGGACCCACACTGCAGCTCGGCGCTGCGCACGGCCGTGCCCCACGGCGCCCTGCTCGAGGGCTCCTGCGCCTTCCTGCTGCATCTGGTGCTCCTCCGCCTCCAGGGCAGCCGCGCCGTCCACAGGGCGCCGGCCGTGGCCCTGCTGCTCACCGCGGCGGCCGGTACAGGTGAGACCAGCCGCCTGTCCCCAGGGCTGCATGGCCGCCCAGGAGAGGGGCTGCAGGCCAGCACGGGGCCACCAGGCCTGGGGTGGCCACTGCCCGGGCACCTGCTGGGGGTGGTGGCCAGCCAGGTGGGACTCAACGCGCTGGGCAGGGACCCGGACTCAACGCGCTGGGCAGGGACCCGACCCCGGTGGGGCAGTCCTTCCCAGCTGGGTCTGTCCGCACCCCGAGCTGCTCCTGTCCATCCCGGGAGGCCAGCACCTGAGGCAGACGGCGGGTGGGGAGGGGGGCTGCTGCTTCCTCGGGGCCCAGGCTCTGGTCTGGAAGCCCCTGCGTCCTCCGTCACCCCTCCTGGGGGCCTGGGGCTGCTGTTTCCTCCTCAGCCCCTGCCCGCTGTCTGCTGGGCCCACCTGTCACTGCAAGGCAGCCCCCCAACCTCTTCCCTCCTCCCCGCTCCTTCTCCCCTCCCCCCT
>SJXO01004878.1:144398-156254 GCA_006408615.1 Connochaetes taurinus
CAGGGGTGGCCCACAGGGCGTCCAGCTTGCTGGCTGGGGTCAAGGCAGGGGCTGCTCCTGGGGCCTTCCCCAGGGTCCCCGGGGTGGGGGTGGGGGGGTCCTCTCAGGGAAGCTGGAGATGCGGGCATTTGGAATAGAGCGTTTTGGCCCCAACCCACACAGATGCCGGCTGGACGGGCTGGGGCTGTCCTTCAGAGCTCTCGGCCGCCGGCCCGGGAACCACAGCGAAGCGAAGGCTGGGGCAGCAGGCCACTCACCTGTCCCCAGGTGGGCGCAGGAAGCTGGGCGCGGGGCCTCTCTGGGGCTGCAGCCTCCTCCCTGCCCCCTCAGGCATCGGGGGCCTGCGGGCACATCAGTCCCATCCCAGCCCATCCTACCTGTCTGCCACGTGTCCCCTGAGGACAGCAGTCACACGGGGTTGGGGTCCATTCTGCTCCAGGGACAGCTTGTCTTAATGTAACTACTCACACCTGCCGAAGGTGAAGTCCCACTGCGAGGTCAGAGAATGACCTGAATCCAGGGGACACCGCTCCAGCCTTTGACCCCCGAGCTGCCATGGCGACACTGGAGCCATCAGGACCCCCTTGGGAGCCGCGAGGGGTGGAGGCGGGGGGGCCAGGACCCATGTGCACGCGTCGGCTTGGTTCAGGCAAGGGGGCCTCCTGCCCTCGGGGGACGAGAGGCGGCCAGGTGGGGGTCCAGGGTCCTCCACTCCAGAAGCTCCAGGCAGAACCTGGGGGTGAGGGTACGACACGCCAGCATCAGGAGGTGGCCCTGGGAGGAAGGGGCACTTGTGCCCGGAACACGGGGCCCAGAGCACGGTCTGCAAGTGCAGACGGTTCCCGGTCCCCACTGACCTCCGGGGGTCGGCCCCCATGGGAGCGGACGCTGGCAGGAGCCGGGCCAGGGTGAGACCTGGCCCCGTGTGCAGGCCCCTGTCCGCGGAGGGTGTGGGGTGTGGCGTCCGGCGGTCTTGGGCCCAGGGAGCCTCCGGCCTCCGTGTGACCCTCGCTCTCCCGCAGGCATGCTTCTGGCCACCCTGCTGTATCACGGCCACCTCCCTCGCCTTTTCCAGAGGAACCTGCTCTACAGGCAGAAGAGCAAGTACCGGGTCCCCAGAGGGAGGCCTGTCCTGCGGCCTGGAGGCAGCCAGATGCCTAAAGAGGGGAGCAGAGGACAGGGGCCCCTGTGGTGGGGGGGCAGCCACTGAGTTCCAGCCATGCCGGCTCCGACCCTGTGAGCAGGGAGCTAGGGCCCAACCGTGGCCGGACCTGGGGGCTCCCTGAGCTGAGGGCAGGGGGCAGACCTCCAGCCCTTTCTCCCTGGCAACCACATGTCAATAAACTGTCTGTAAGGCCTGCCGTGTCCCTGGGCCTGGCAGGCTGGTGAAGGGCAGGCAGGGGGAGGCAGGGCGTCTCTGGGGCCTCTTCTCTACAGTTGTTCAGTTGCTCAGCCGCGTCCGACTCTCTTGACCCCATGGACTGCGGCATGCCAGGCCTCCCTGTCCATCACCAGCTCCCAGAGTCCACTCAAGCTCATTGAGTGGACGTCCATTGAGTCGGTGATGCCATCGGACCATCTCTTCCCCTGTTGTACCCTTCTCCTCCCGCCTTCAGTCTTTCCCAACCAAAATCAAAGGTAAGACCTAGGAGGAGAGGCCACGGTCCAGGGTGAGCATAGCCGGCCTTGAGGAGACCACGGGTGGGCTGTCCCAGTGCTGGCGACCGACCGGCCTGGACGTGGCCCGGTGGCTCCTGTGCCAAGGCCTGCTGGGGACGGTCAGGGTGGTGGCTGGAGCCTGCAGCTGCAGGGGCACAGGACACCCAGCCCCACCATCCCCCTGCACGCTGCCGCCCTGAAGGCCCTCGTGGCCAGGCACGCACAGCAGGGCCGTCATTGCAGACCCTGGGCTCCCCCAGGCTCGGAGGAGCCCCCAGCCATTTTCTCCCCAAAGACCAGAGCTCACCTGGAATCTCCCACCCCCAGAGAACACAGCCCCTCAGCTGGGGGTTCCTGCAGCCCTGTCCCCAGGGGGTCAGCACCGGGAGGACGGTCACTGCAGCAGCCGCAGGGTGAGAGGCCGTCACCCTGGGCGGAGAGAGGGGTCCTCACTGGCAGCACCAGGACCGGTGGGGGGCAGCCGCTCAGCCGTCCCCACAGAAAGGCCCCACAGCCCCTGCACGAGGCCTCCCAGGACAGGGACCCCGGGCGCTTGGGCTGTGAGCTGTTTGGTGAGTTAGTTCAGGAAAAGCACCAACGTGGGCACTGCAATACACGATAGCAGCGAGTCGTTGGGATTTTTCCAGGAGCTTGGAATCCCTGTTCTGAAAAACGTCAACATTGCAAAGCACAACCCACAGGCTTGGGAACAAAAATTAAATTTAAGGAAATTGCACAGAAAGGAAGCTTTGACGAACCAGTTACTACATGGACGGCAACTTAAAATGAACTCTTCAGTAAAATTGAAGACACGGTGGCAAGAGTGCACAGAGGGCTGCTTGAAGTGACGTGCGAACCAGGAGCCAGTTTCTTGATTCACACTCTGAACAGTCCCAGCAATGGGTCCGTCAGCAGAAAGGTCCCTCTCGAAGTTGAAAATCGTCAGAAATGATTGCAATCCTATATTTATCCAGAGTGACTGATACTGCTTTCAGCTTGATTAATGGAAGATGAAGTTGCCAAATGTATACATTTTAATTAGCTAATTAATAAATTTGCAGAAAAGGGAGACAGGAAAATTGGACAATCAATCAAAATCTCTTGTGAATGAAGTATAGTAAGTCCCCTACACGCAAGCAGGTTCTAGGAGTGTGTCCATAAGCCCAACAAAGCTGGCCTGGGCACACAGCTGACCCCGGCTGCTGTATGGCGCTGTGCTGTGGTGGGGCTTCCCTGGGGCTCAGATGGTGAAGAATCTGCCCATCACCTGGCTACAGGTGAGAGGGGCCACCCTCCGCTGAGGCCCCGGGGCGGCCCTGGGACCGTCTCTGCACCCCTTTCTCTCCCGCCCCCTGTGCTGGTCTGAGCGGTCCATTCTGAAGGCAGGGCGTGACCAGGCTGGTGCTGGGAGGGGCTCTTGGACGGCTCTGGTGGGGGCGCTCTGGTGGGCAGGGCTTCCCGGGCTGCAGATGCCATGGCCCTGCATCCAGGCTGGCTCCAGAAGGGGCTCTCATCTCTGGACCGCTGCCCCCTCCCTCGCCCCGGCCCACCCCCACCCGTCCTGGCTGCCACGGTGGAGGGGTCCTCTGGAGAGAAGTCTGTGTCTGCAGAGAGGACCCCGGAGCAGCCCCACCCCAGCAGCGCTGCAGCCCCTGGAGCTGGCTCCTCCAGCACTGCTGGGAGAAACGGCTGCTTCTGGACCTGGGGCTGGAGAGGCTCGGGCTGAGCCTGGAGCATCTGCCTCCCTGCCCTCCCCCCAAACACACCCACACTGGCAGGAGTGTGTCAGAAAGACAGCGACCCAGCCAACAAGGTTCCTCAATGGCCAAGACTGGGACAGGCTGGGCAGCATTAGCAGCAAACTCCTCACAGAAGACAAGTGTCAGGGCGCCGTAGACAAAAGGTCGGGGTTTGGGATGAACGTACTCACACTACTGTACACGAGAGACAACAGCAAGGGCCCACCGCGGTGCACGGGGAGCTCTGCTCCGCGTCCTGAGAAGAGGCTGAGAAGGGACAGGTGCGTGTGTGCATGGCTGAGTGCTTGCATCTCCCACCGGACCCACAAAGCCGAGGCAGAGTCAGCGTCCGCTCCTGGCAGGACCCATTTGTACTCTATGGGGCTACAGGGACCTGTCTGACTTGTCAGCCTTGTGGGGTCCTCCCCTGGGGAGCCTGCCCCCAGCCGTCCGGGTGCAGGAGGCCGTGTCTGGACTCGGCCTATCTCTGCGTGGCTGCAGAGCCCCCATGCCCACCCATGCTGAGAGCCCGGGGCCACCTTACCCTCAGAGCCCCCATGCCCACTCATGCTGAGAGCCCGGGGGCCACCTTAGGCAAGAGCGCCAGGATAGCCATTTGCCGATTCCAGTCACCTCTGATCCTGGAAGGGGCACTTCTGATGGGTGCTGGAATGTCCTAGCTTAGCGCAGCTCTTGAATCTCCATAGCGATCTGCATGGGCCCTAACGCCAGTTTCCCGGTGCCCATCTGCCTGACTGTATGACCAGGCTACTGGCCACCACACATGAGTCAGTAAAACCCCACGTAGAGGTGACGGCGTGTGCCCGCCGTGAGCCGATTCGCTTTCCCTTTTTTGACCAGACGGGGACCATGCAAGACGATGCTGTCCATTCCCCTCGACTGCCGGTAACCCAGCAGGCCCTGCGGCCTGAGAGCTGCTCGTGGGCACCGCTCACATGGCGGTGGTGTCTGGCAGCTCCTCAGGGGGTCCCAAGGCCACTGCAGGGGGGACAAGGCTCCCTGTTCATGGATGTTCCCTGGGAGCATGCACCTGTCCTGTTCGTGGACATGCCTGGGAGAACGCACCTGTATTAATAGGTAAATAAAATTCCCATCTCATTCAGGAACTCTTCCGGTCACTGGCCTCCCCACTGGCGGGTCTGTGGCATCACATGGGATGTTCCGTAATTACTCGGTGTCGCTGGGTCAGGGAGGGGTCTCTCACACCTGATGCCGGCTAGTGGGCCAGCCGTCTCCATGGGAAATGTTCTGGCCCAGCACCCCAGTGGTGACCGCTGGGGGACGCTCACTGACTCCCGCCCTAAGGTTCCTCCTGGGCTCCACACAAGGTGGTTCCTGTCGCTTTATAGTTCAATTTACCTTTCCTGCGCTCCAGCCTCTAACAGGACATAGTGAGCCTGCAGCTCCCTTTAGTCCATCAGGCATCCTATATGCCTTCATATTAGTAACATCTGTGGGCTGGACCACCTGACCGACCCCCATTTGGAATGTTCCATCAATGGCGGCTGAAGGGTGGGTTTCCAGGCCTCCTGTTGTACAGGATTAGGCAGGGGACATGCCCCAGTCACACACAGAATGTCTTCCCAGAATACGTTCAGCTACAGCAGGTGCAAACACTGCCTGTGTTCAAACTTGACAATTTTCATCCGAACTTTCACCCCAGTCTCGTCAGCTCTTGCCTTCCTGTCTCCTCTAGTCTAATGTCCACTTCTTGTGGGTGTCACCCACAGCTGTTGGAACTGCAGGGCACAGGGCTTCCAGCCAAGGAGACGGAGAAGGGGCTCATCTCCGAGCTGACACCCCCACCCCAAGCTTCTGGAGATTCAGGGCCAAGACACATGCTTTTCTCCACTAAGAGTTTTGAGTTTCTCTTGGGAGGTAAGTGCTTCAATATTATTCCATTTGTGGGAAGAGTAATTACAGTCTCTTGTTGCAAACAAGGGTAATAAAATAATGCAGACCCACAGCAAGGATTCTGTCTTCTAAAATCATTTTGGTGTTTTTCTCTTTTGGTTTTATTGCTATTGTTTAAGTGATCAAATGACATCTCAAATGCAGACCTGATAGAATTATAATTCTTAGGGTAACGAAAGAGAATGAAAAGCCTGGCTTAAAATTCAACATTCAGAAAACTAAGATCATGGCATCGAGTCCCATCACTTCATAGCAAATAGATGGGGAAACAGTGGAAACAGCTCCAAAATTTCCTGGGCTCCAAAATCACTGCAGATGGTGACTGCAGCCATGAAATTAAAAGACGCTTGTTCCTTGGAAGAAAATCTATTGCAAACCTAGACAGTGTATTATAAAGTAGAGATATCACTTTGTCAACAAAGGTTCGTCTAGTCAAAGCTGTGCTTTTTTGAGTAGTCACGTATGGATGTGAGAGTTGGACCATAAAGAAGGCTGAGTGCCAAAGAATTGATGCTTTTGGACCGTGGTGCTGGAGAGGTTCTCCAGTATTGGCGGACACGTTCTTTGCCACTAGTGCCGCCTGGGAAACCCACTGGCAGTGATATTAGGTCACAAATAGAGGGACCAAGGCCAGCAGTGTCTGGACCCACAGGGCCGTGCAGCAAGTCCAGGAAGCGAGATAGGAGGAGCACTGAAAGCCGCTGCTGAGTCGTTCAGGGGAAGAGTGCAGGCAGGACAGGCCCTTCCCTATCCTCTGCTCAGGCAGCAGTTGCCAGGGGGCAGGGGGTGGGGGGTCCTCGGAATTTCATGTCTGAAAAGGAGTGCCTGAAGAAGGCCACCCTGACCCCCATCATTCCCAGCCAGGGAGTCACTCTCAGGAGTTCTGGCCATCTCCCAAAGGTGAGGATACGGCTCAGGCCCTGCCAGGGATGGGGCAGCTCCCCAGCCTCTGGCCCTCTGTGGTCTGCAGGGGTGGGGATCTGGGAAATAAGGCCAGACTCCGAGGGTATGGGTTCAATACTCGAATGAGCCTGGGGCTCACCTCTATCCAGTGTCAGGGGTCACCCTGTACCCGAGGATCCCAGGATACAGGCGGAACTCTGCAGCATGGGAGGAGGCCACCTGAATCCGCACTCGGGCAGCCAGAACACAGGACCACTCTCTGGACTACGGGACAGTGGGCGATTGTTCGGAGAGGTTGGCACCTGCAGGCCCTGGCACACTGGGCCACAGCAGGGAGGGGTCCAGAGGCCACAGCAGGGAGGGGACAGGGCTGCTGAGGGGTGATAGCCAGAGGCGGTGGGAGAGGAGAGGGCAGAGAGGCACTCCTGCTCCTGGGAGGGCAGGCGCCCAGGTCTCAGGTTTGTTTCTCTTGAGGGGCACGTCTCTGGAGAAGGCAGGGAGGGGCAGCTCACTATCAGAGTTGTCCTCACGTGGATGCTTAGAAGCCCTCACGGACGCCAGCACCGATGATGCTGACTAGGTCCTGGGTACACGCTGGGCGACCACCTCAGCCAGATCCCTTGCTGTGCTCACAGTGTCTGTGTCCAAACTTCCAAAGTTGGAAGCCTAACCTAGCCCAGCTGGATGTGATGGTCTCAGGAGGTGATGAGGTCACGAGGGTGGAGCCCTCAGGAATGGGATTGGCACCCTTGGGAAAGAGAAGCCAGGGGTCTCCTGCATCCCTTCCACCAGGGAGGACCCAGCAGCAGACAATGGTCTGTGAACCACGAAGCGGCCGTGCTGGCACCTGGACCAGGCGGGTGCCCAGAGGTCCACTTCCAGCCCTGGGACCTGCCGTTTGGAAGCCAGCCCGCCAGCGGTGTTCTAACAGTCCCCCTCCCAGACAGGGGCGGTCCTGCCCCCAGGGCGCGGGCAGCTGGGACGACCCCTGACCTGAGCTGCCCGCGTGCCCTGGCTGGGTCTCTGCCGAGCAGGCTACTTTCACCCTGTGGGCTGGGTCACAGTGGGAGTTCACATTCCCTCCGTAAACTAACTGAAACTTCAATCACAGCTGGACACAGCTGCGATGAGAGGCAGGGGTGCTGGGAGGCAAAGCCCAGGCCTCTGCCCCCTCCTCACCAGCGCAGGGCCGCCCCCTTTTTCTGGAGGCTGAATGTCTTTGGGGAGGGGACGGTGGGGCCAGTCAACCCCAGCCCCACCGAGTGAGAACCTCCCGGGAAAGAAGTTCTGGGGCGGGGCATAAGGGGCGGGGTCTATTCCTTGGTGCAGCCTAAGGGGCGGGGCCTGGTCAGAAGGGCGGAGCCTAGAGCAGAGGCGGGGCGAAGTGGGCGGCTCCCGCCGCCTGGCCTTGCGCCTCCACAACGAGGCTCTGACCTCGCGCACCCTCGAGGGCTGGCTTGTGCAGCCTGTCCCTGCCACATGCTGGACACCAGGCCGGGCCCAGCAAGCTGAGCAGCGCCGAGCAAGCAGTGACTCCGGCTCCCGCCCCAGTGTGCGGGGCGCAGGGTGCGAGGCGCCAGGGTGCGAGGCGGGGCTGAGGTCCGGGGTGTCCTTGAGCCAGCGCACAGCGTGACTGCTCGGGCAGTCCGCCCCCTGTTCTCCAGAGAGCAAACGAGGCTCTGACCTCGCGCACCCTCGAGGGCTGGCCTGTGCAGCCTGTCCCTGCCACATGCTGGACACCAGGCCGGGCCCAGCAAGCTGAGCAGCGCCGAGCAGTGACTCCGGCTCCCGCCCCAGTGTGCGGGGCGCAGGGTGCGAGGCGCAGGGTGCGAGGCGGGGCTGAGGTCCGGGGTGTCCTTGAGCCAGCGCACAGCGTGACTGCTCGGGCAGTCCGCCCCCTGTTCTCCAGAGAGCACCCTCCTGGTTGCAGGGTCCCAGCTACATCCGCCTCCTTGCTGCCGGCTCTCCCTGCTTCCTTCTGGCCCTCACCCCCGTGCACACTGGAGCCCCGGCACCCTGTCTGCTGGAGGCCCTCTTGCTTCCTCCTTAGCCACGCCCTCCCAGAGTGTCCCTCGGAGTCGTGTTGTCACCCCCTCGTCACGTTCGGAGGCCGCATCCTGGCCTACACCTGCCACTGCTGTTCGGGCGCCCCCCGTGCCACCCTGGCCTTGGTCGTGTCCCCCTTGGACCCCCCCCCCCGAGTGGCTCGCTGTCCTGACCCTCATCCAGCGTCCAGCCAGCAGCACATGGCGGGGCCCACGTGCAGGGCGCCTCCTGCTCCTCTGAGGCACACCCTTCCCCACCTTCAGAGCAGCCCCTTCTCAGCCCGTCATCTTATCTGGCCCACTTCCCAGCCTCTCTCCTCTCCATTCCTCCATGGAGGACCGAGTGCAGCCCCGTGAGGCTCTGGGTGCACGTTTCAGAGTGCAGTGCCAGGCACACGGCAGGATTCATCTGCGCATACTGATAAATCAGCTCCATGGGCTTGGGTCCACCCTCAGGATGCAGCCTCGGAGCGGGTCAAGAGGCTCTAGCCAGCTCCCTGCGTGGACGGCTGCCCTCCGCGCCCTGTGGTCTGACACCCAGCGCCGCCCCCCACGCCTGCTGAGCCCCAGCGTTGCCTCCAGGGGGCAGTGGTCTCTGGACCTGGTGGGAGGGCCTGGTCTCTGGCACCTGCTTCCCCAAGGGGACCAGCCCTGAAAGGTGACTTGGGGCCTCTGAGGCACGGATGAGGACGCAGCAGGCCAATGAGCCCGCCCTCCTCCAGTGAGTGTGCCACCAGCCTGAGCCCTGGGCCCCGCCTGTCCCTGGGCCTCTGTGAGGGGAGGTGCCCGCGGCCAGGAGCACACCTCCCGGAGTCAGAGCTGGGCCTCCGTGGCTGAGGGCAGAGGGCAGCTCCAGCCGGGGAGGGTGGCCGGACCGGCTGTGTCCAGATGCTTTTCACTGCACAGGGAGTGCGCTGGGACAGGGAGGCAGAGGGTCTGGCCCTCCCGGCTCACTTGCAGCCCAAGGTTGACTTCCAAGGCAGTGCTCCCCTTCAGGAGTCCCGAGGAACTGGTGGTCAGGATTGAACTCGGCGGGGCAGACATTGTACTCTGCAGTTTCCGGGTTTGGGGGCATGGAGGGCCAGGGCCCCACCTCCTCCTGCTGGCCAGCTGCTGCTCTGGCCATCAGAGAGCCCCAAGAGGAAATGGGGGCAGGGGCTGTGGCCGTGCTCTTGGCCTGTGGAGAAGCTGTGTGCTTGAGCCACAGACAGGACAGCTGCGCTTGATCTCCCTGGCACCGGAGTGGTGGTCAAGGGCCCTGATGCCGCCAGCAGCCTTGGCCACATAAACGGCTTCTCTAGTGGGCCATCTGAAGCACCCCTGTACCTGGCCCCAGAAAAGCATGCCCGGTACTAGCGGTGGGGGAATGGGTAGGCCTGTGCCTCCTAGCAGGAGAAGACCCTAGGACCAGGCCATGGGTGGGGCACCTGCATGGGCAGAGAGATGCCAGGAGACAGCATGAGAGATCCCACCCATGACAAGGTCATGCGGAGAGGCCTGATGGGCAAGGCGAGTCAGGCTTCAGGGGTTCTCCCTGGGTTTTCCTGAACATCTACCCCCCAAACCAGAGTCTGCCTGCCTTATTGTACTGTGCTTTCCACTCTTCTGCCTCTAAAAGGAATTAATGTCTCGGCTTAAGCCCCTTTGATGGCTTTCTAACTTATCTGACTGGTCTGCCCGACTTTACAATTTGTGGATTGTTTACAGCCCCCAACCATGAGAGGCACGAAGCTCAAAACATCTTAAAGATATAGAGCCTTTTAGAGTTAAGAATTAGTTTGGTGAAGAGTTTGTTGAGTTAATGTTTGCTGCCAGGCCTCGATATTCTTTATCTTTTAGGCACCTGAAGGATATTAATCAATGTAATTGGGATATAGAGAAGGGAATATAGTAGTTTTGATGTTAGCAACACTAGACTTTTGAGTTAATTACTTTTCTCTTTGTTATAAATCACTGTACTCCTTTTACTTGTTATAAATTGTTGTGTCCTTGCTATGTAAGAATGTAACTTTATTTAGTGCTTTCTGAGAGTGGCACCAGACTTTGGGAAGAACAACACAAATAAGTCTTCTGGTAGATAAACCCTTATCAGAAAATTGGCCTTCTGGCCAGAAGATGATGTAAAGCACCTAAGACTTATGTATACAACCAGGTATGCAGAGAGAAAGCCTGGTCTCGATAAGAGTCAGGGCGGCTGACGCTGCATAATTTTGTATTATCCATTGATCTCTATGTAAAATCAAGAGTATATAAGGCCTTTCCAGACAATAGAGGACGGGGCCAGTCATTGGAAAGACTGGTGTCCCCCGTGTCTTCTTTTCTTACTCTATTTTCTGGCTGAATTCCCATCTGGGGTGTGGAGGCTCGCCATGTCTACTTACTTGCCCCCGCTTTTAAGATCCACGTGAGAGGGAGCCCAAGGTGGGGCAACCCCGCTATTCAAGAGGATGCCGGTGTCCTAACGTAGATGGTGCAAGTTCCTTGTCTTGGAACTTTATTGGTTTTCCACATAAACCAAGTTACTCAGCCTCTTTTCTCCACTAAATTTTCCTACTACACTATTTCTTCCTAATCTCTCTTTATATTTCTAATGAAATAAGTTTTTCCTCACCTACTCCATCTCCCCTTCGAATTACCCTGGATCCACCGGGGCAGGACCCTGGCAGAGGGGGGGTTCCCACCAGCCGTGCTGACTGCCGTGCGGGTCCAGGGCCCTGCCGCACTGTGTCACAGGTTGGGGCTGGTGGCCCGGCAGGAAGGCGGGTTTGGCCTGAGGCTCTGCCCTGCCCGAGGCCTGTCTGCCCTCATTCTGCCCAAACAACCCACCCTAGCCGTGTGTCCTGGGAGGCTGAGGGGGCTGGTCACCTGATGCTGTCAGGAGCAGCCGCCCTGCTCTCCTGCTGCCCTGGCCCAGCACGAGCCCCCAGGGTGGTCTCCTGCCTGGACTTCACAGTGCGGGTTTGTGTTGGTGCTGATCCAGCCACTCGATTCCCCGCCAGGCCCTCTGGCCGCAGTGGAGTGGACACGTCCTGAGACCCACGGAGGTCTGGGTATGGCAGGGTCCCGGAGCTTCCTCTCAAGCCATGCTGACGACCCACCTGCTCCTGCAGGTGTTGGCCTAGTGGACGCTCTGCAGGACTCCTTGCCAGGGGCCCTCCCAGCCAGACTGCCTCACCTCTCAGGCAGGATGCGGCCGGCTCAGCAGCAGTAGGCAGTGGCCGCCGCCTGGTTGACCACAGGATGCAGGCTTCTTTCCACCTACGCCAGTCACGGCAGACCCAGAGCCGCAGGGAGGCAGACTGAGACAGTGGTCACCACCTGCAACAGGACATTGCAGCCCACGCTGCGGCCACTGTGGTCGTTCCCCAGGCGGCAGCCACAGACACCGAGGTCGGCAGCCTGGGACGGGGTGGGACGACGTGGAAGCCTCAGCGGGCTCAGGGCCAGGGTGCCCTGCTGGGTGAACTTCACCTGGACCACAGGGGGAGGCTGCACCATTCTCTCCCCTCCCTCCCATCTTCCTCTCTCTCCCCCCTCCCCCTTTCTCCCCCTCTCCCATCTTCCTCCCCCCTCCC
>SJXO01004878.1:175443-186324 GCA_006408615.1 Connochaetes taurinus
GGGCTCCTGCCGAACAGAGAGGGGAGGGGCTGTCTGAGCAGGGGGGCGGGGGCGGGGCAGATGGCGGAGCTGCACTTGGCTGACTTTCGGATGTGGTTGGTGCAGTACAGCCCCCACGACCTGTCTACATGTGTGTGCGTGCATGTATGCACACACACAGAGGCACACACATACATGTACATACGCCAAACCCAGAGGCACAATCACAGGCACACATACATGTATGCACACATAGATATACACGCACACACGCACACACACAGCAGCTCAGGACCACTCATGGGCCTGATGCCTGCACCGGCTCGCCCTCACGCTCCCACCTACCCCACCTGCCTGTCCTGGGCCCCTCGCCGCAGGCTCCCCGTTTGCTCCCCTCCCCCGCCTGCTGAGCCCCCTCTGGCAGGCCCTGAGCCGAGCAGCCGGCCTCCTGCTCGAGGTCGGTGTGGTGGGGCTGCAATTCTAGGAAATCAGCAACCAGGCAGATTGTCAGGTTGCAGGGCTGCGGAAAGCCTGTGGGTTGGGTCCTGCTCAGATTAGCGTCCGGGACAGGGTGGCGACCGGGGAATCTGCTCCCCCAGGGGCTGCTGGCTGCCTGAGCAGCTGCTCGAGCAGGAGGGAGAGGACTTGGGGGACTGGTCCCCAGGGAAGCCCTGCAGGCTAAGAGCACAGGCCCGTCATCCTCCCTGGTCCTACAATGCACCCCCGTACTTCACCCTCTGGAGAAGACTGGCCTGGGTCTGCTCACTGCTTGCCCGCCCTCCCCAGGGCACAGTTGTCTGCAGGGCCAGCTAGAGGATCTATGGTGCCTCAAGCCCACCAGGCCCACGTTCTCCAGAAAGACATCCACATGCACAGAGTCTGCTTCCTCAGTCCCTCCGCCTCCACCACTGTGTGGGACCCCTGGGACCAGGGGACCAGCCCCGGTCAGCGCCCAGAAACATCCTCCCTGAGGGCCTCTGGCTGCCGTGCCACAGACCCCCGCAAACCCCCAATACACCACCTTATTCCACCTCCCAGCAGCACTTGGCAGAGGGGAACCATCTCTAGTTCCTTATTTTTAAAGTGTTTCAATGCAACGTGGACCAGATCCAAATGCACACGAGGTACTCATGCACAGTAAGGAGGAGGTCCTCAGATGACCCCAAGGCCCCCTGCACGCTGCCCAGACTCAGGACCATCTGGAGGCGGCACCTGGGGGCACTTGCTAGGCGGCTTCCCCTTTGGCTCTGTGATGGCACACGTGCCTTGTTCTGCTCCTGTCTGGCCTTTCCTCTCACACCCCTGTTGTTCTCCATGTGGGTCCTAACTTGGTTCCCTGGAGCCTGGTCCTTGGTCCTTGGTCCGAGTGTCACTGGGGCCTTTTCTCACCTGGTCACACACTCTTCGTGACAGATTCACCCAGCCCTATTGATTCAAGAATCACCCCATGCCCACGACCCTGCCACCAGCTCCAGCTCGGACCTCTGGACTGCATACGGACTGCCCACCGGGCATCTTCTTTTGGATACATAACAAGCAATTTAAGTGCAACTTGACCAAAACTGACCACAGCGTCAAGCCCCTTCATCACCCCCAACTCTGTAATCTTCCTTCAAATTTCCCTATCTCAGAAAATGAACCAAAGCTGATCACATCTTCAAGCCCCTTTGTCACCCCCCACACTGCAATCTTCCTTCAGAGTTCCCTATTTCAGAGGATGACTCCTCTTGTTGCCAAGGCCAGATATTCGAGTGTCATTTTTAACGCACAAATTTCCCCTCTCTCTTACATCCAATCAGTCATCCATAAGTTAAATATGCATACTGAAAGCCCAATAGCAACCACTGAAAAGATAAAACAAAGACGTATAATAAATAAAACAACAGAGCAGATAAATGGAATATAAAACAATGTATTCCAGTTAATCCAATAGTGAGAGGAAAAGGAGCAAAGAATAGATGAGATAAATAGAAAACAGCAAGATGGTAGATTTAACCCAACCATATCAACAATTACATTAAATATAACTGGTCTAAATACTTCAATTAAAAGACAAAGATTATCAAATTGGATTAAAAAAGCAAGAGGTGAAAATACACTGTAAATGATACACACTTTACAAACAGATTAAAAGTAAAAAGTGATAACAAAGTGAACAAATGGAAGGTAGAAAATAAAACACTGATCGTAAGACTCGTAAGGGTTTCCCTGTGGCTCAGCTGGTGAAGAATCCTGGCAATGCAGCAGACCTGGGCTCAGTTCCTGGATTGGGAAGATCTCTGGAGAAGGGAAAGGCCACCCACTCCGGTGTTCTGGCCTGGAGAACTCCGTGCAGTGTACAATCCCTGGGGCTGCATCACTGTCACTCATCGTAAGAAAGCTGGGTTGGGTATATTGATACCTGTGTCTGTTAGTCGCTCAGTTATGCTCACCTCTTTGTGACCCATGGACTGTAGCCTGCCAGGCTCCTCTGTCCATGGAATTCTCCAGGCAAGAATACTGGAAATGAGTTGCCATTCCCTTCTCTAATATTGATCTCTAAGTAGATTTCAATATAGGAAATCTTACTGGAGATAAAAGGTGAAGCTTCATAATCATAAGAGGATCAACTCAGAAGAATAAATAGACAAATTTACAATTATAGTAAGCTACTCCAACACTCCCTTCTCAGTAACTAAGAAAAAATTATTAAGAATATGATAGATTTGGACAGTGTGAATCAACTTGCCCACACAATGTCCATAGAACTGTATACCCATACATGGCCTCCAAAACAGGCTGCATGCTGGCCCATAAAGCAACTCTCAGCACAGCTAAGAGGGTTTAAATCATATATAATATGTTCTTCAAGTGCAACACAACTAAATGAGAAATAAGCAACAAAACGCTAAGCTAAGACGCTTCCTCCTTGGAAGGAAAGTTATGACCAACCTAGACAGCATGTTAAAAAGCAGAGACATTACTTTGTCAACAAAGGTCCGTCTAGTCAAGGCTATGGTTTTTCCAGTGGTCATGTATGGGTGTGAGAGCTTAACTATAAAGAAAGCTGAGTGCAGAAGAATTGATGCTTTTGAACTGTGGTGTTGGAGAAGACTCTTGAGAGTCCCTTGGACTGCAAGGAGATCCAACCAGTTCATCCTAAAGGAGATCAGTCCTGGCTGTTCATTGGAAGGACTGATGTTGAAGCTGAAATTCCAGTACTTTGGCCACCTGATGCAAAGAGCTGACTCATTGGAAAAGACCCTGATGCTGGGAAAGACTGAGGGAAGGAGGAGAAGGGGATGACAGAGGATGAGATGGTTGGATGGCATCACCGACTCAATGGACATGGGTTTGGGTGAACTCCAGGAGTTGGTGATGGACAGGGAGGCCTGGCGTGCTGTGATTCATGGGGTCGCAAAGAGTCGGACACGACTGAGCAACTAAACTGAACTGAATTGAAAGAATGCCCAAATATTTGGAAATTAAATAGCTATAATAAATTCAAGGGCTAAATAAGTAATCAAAGGGAAGTGAGAAAATATTTTGAACTAATTAATAATAAAAACACAACATATCAATATCTGTGAGATAAAGCTAATTCAGAGTTTAGAGAAAAAATTGTAGCTTTAAGTGATTATACTGGGAAAGGAGAAAAGGACAAAAATCATTAAGACTTCACTTTGGGAAGCAAACAACAACAAACTAACCAAGTAAGAAGGAAGGAAATAAGAAAAGGTAAACGATTAATATAATAGAAAAATAACAATAGAGGAAAGTCAGTAACATGGAAGTTGGTTCTTTGAAAAGATCAATGAAGTTGATAAACCTCTGGCTAAACTGATCAAGAAAAAAAGTCCGAAAATGACTAACATCAAGCGTGAAGGTTTGCGGCCAATTAAGTCGACGGTGCTTTTTTCCCCATGGTTGGGAGGCGGGGGCGCTGTCTGCTGCCTGCCTTCTGGGCAGGGCATGCAGCCTGCGGCCTGTTCAGGTTGCTCTAAGGGACCTGGGACATTCGTGACTGGCATGTTGTCCCCAGTCTAGGCTCCAGACAGGTATATATGGTGCCTTTGGAAGCCCCAGGGCACAGTGGCCAGGATCCACATTGGCCAAGTCACAATGTCCATCTACCAAGATGCAGAACAAGGAGTGTGTAATTGAAGCCCTCCAGAGGGCCAAGTTCAAGTTTTTCCTGCCAGAAGTTCCACATCTCCAAGGAGTGGGCATTTACTAAGTTTAATGTAGATGAATTTGAAGATATGGTGGCAGAAAAGCGGCTCGTCTTAGATGACTATGGGGTCAGATAATCCCTGATCGTGGCTCCTGGGACAGATGGCGGGCCCTGCAGTCATGAGAGCTTTGCTTTGCCCCTCCCTTACTCACGCCCACCAGTAAATCAACTTTCCTGTCCAAAAAGAAGAGAATGAAGGAGGACATGCCACTTAGATCTACCGACATTAGAATAATAAAGGAAAGTTATTAATAACTTTAAGCAAAGACATTTGACAACTCAGATAAGAATCACAAATTTCTTGAATGTCCCAAGTTGCCAGAATTTTTACAAGAAATAAAAAATTTGAATAGCTTAAATCTATTAAAGTTGTTGAATTTATAGTTAAAAACCTTTCCACTAAGAAAGCTCCTGAACCAGATGGTGTCACTGGGGAATTCTATCAAACACTTAGCAATGAAATACTGGCAATCTTGACCACTTCCTGAAAATAAATAAGGATGAATACTTCCCAACTCATTTTCAAAGACAAGTTTTACCCTCATACTGAAGCTAGATGGAGGTCCGTCTAGTCAAGGCTGTGGTTTCCCTGTGGTCATGCATGGATGTGACTACTGCTGCTGCTAAGTCGCTTCAGTCGTGTCCGACTCTGTGCCACCCCATAGACGGCAGCCCACCAGGCTCCCCCGTCCCTGGGATTCTCCAGGCAAGAACACTGGAGTGGGTTGCCATTTCCTTCTCCAATGCATGAAAGTGAAAATTGAAAGGGAAGTCACTCAGTCGTATCCGACTCTTAGTGACCCCATGGACTGCAGCCCACCAGGCTCCTTCATTCATAGGATTTTCCAGGCAAGAGTACTGGAGTGGGGTGCCATTGCCTTCTCCGACGGATGTGAAAGTTGGACTATAAAGAAAGCTGAGCACCGAAGAATTGATGCTTTTGAACTGTGGTGTTGGAGAAGACTCTTGAGAGTCCCTTGGACTGCAAGGAGATCCAACCAGTCCATTCTGAAGGCGATCAGCCCTGGGTGTTCTTTGGAAGGAATGATGCTGAAGCTGAAACTCCACTACTTTGGCCACCTCATGCGAAGAGTTGACTCATTGGAAAAGACTTTGATGCTGGGAGGGATTGGGGGCAGGAGGAGAAGGGGACGACCGAGGATGAGATGGTTGGATGGCATCACTGACTCGATGGATGTGAGTCTGAGTGAACTCCGGGAGTTAGTGATGGACAGGGGGGCCTGGCGTGCTGCGATTCATGGGGTCGCAAAGAGTCGGACACGACTGAGCAACTGAACTGAACTGAAATGAGCTGAAAAGCAGACAAAGCCTGGGGCTTGCTCGGTGGCCCAGCGGTTAGGAGTCTGTGTCCAGCGCAGGGGACTCAGGCTTGACTCCTGGTCAGGGAGCTCGGGCCCACATGCCACAACTAAAAAGCCCATGTGCCGCCAAGAACACAGATAAACAGTTTTTAAAAAATTAGACAAAGATTCTATTACAAGAAAACTATAGATCAACATCATGCCTGAGCATAGACACAAAAATCCTGGATAAAGTACTAGCTGGGGACTTCCCTGGTGGTCCAGTGGTTAAGAATTCACCTTTCAGTGCAGCAGACTTGGGTTCAATCCCTGGCTGGTGAGGTAGAGCCCAAGTGCTTTGGGGCAACTAAGCCCAGGAATCATGACTGGAGAAGCCTGAGCACTGCAACCAAGGACCAGCACGGCCAAAACAGAAGAATTAGCTGATGATTGAATCCTCCAGTGCAGAAAACAAACAATCCACCGGGAACAAGCATCCCAGGATTACAAAGCTTATTTTAACATGAGACTGTCAATCTGTGTAATTCACTATTCTAATGAAATAAAAGAGAATGTATAATCCTCTCTGCTGCTGCTGCTGCTAAGTCGCTTCAGTCGTGTCCGACTCTGTGCGACCCCATAGACGGCAGCCCACCAGGCTCCCCGGTCCCTGGGATTCTCCAGGCAAGAACACTGGAGTGGGTTGCCATTTCCTTCCCCAATGCGTGAAAGTGAAAAGTGAAAGTGAAGACACTCAGTCCTATCCGACTCTTAACGACCCCACGGACTGCAGCCTACCAGGCTCCTCCGTCCATGGGATTTTCCAGGCAGGAGTACTGGAGTGGGGTGCCATTATAATCCTCTCAATAGAAGCAAAAAAATTATTCTACAAAATGCAACACTCATTTATGATAGAAACTGTCAGTAAAGTCGGAATGGAAACCAGAATGCTCAAAACTACAAAACACTTTTGAGAGAAATACAGATCTCAGAAACGAAGAGCTGCACCATGCTCCTGGATTGGAGGGGCCTGGTGCTCCTTGTGGCGGCCTGGACAGCCAGACTGACTGAGCAGCAAGTGTTGCAGTGCGAGCTTTGCTTCCGAGGAACCGCAGCTCAGCCCGCTCCCTCGGCCCTCACCCCTCGCCGGCTGCCCACAGGATGCCCTGCTGTCTCCCTTGGAAGAATGTAGCAGCCTTCTGGCCAGGCCCTCCCTCCAGTCCTTCCTGAGACTTCAACCAGACAAACACCTGTGCCTGTCAAACAGGCACACACCTGGCCCTGCTCAAAACTTGAGAGCAAGCTCCTCCCTCAGCCTGAGGCCTCACCTCCACCCTTCTCTCCATGCGCCCCAGGCCACTCCCCGCAGGCATGGAGAGCGCCAGGCACTGAGGGTGCCTCCCAGCCCTGCCCTGCAGCTGGCTACCCCAGGCGAGTCAAAGACCACCCACCCCCACCGCCACCCCTGCCCCCCGCCCCCGTGTCGTCTGTCACCCCGCTGCCAGGCCTCTCTGGTGACCTTCTGAAGACCCCGTGTCATCTGTTAGATCACTGTCAAGCCTTTCTGGTGATCTTGTGAGACCCCTGACATCTGCCACCTCACTGCCAGGCCTCTGGTGACCTTGTGCACACCGTCCTCCCTGCCTGGAGGGCAGGGATGCCCAAGGCCTCATCCTCACGAGCTCACAGAGCGGCTTCAGAATGAAGGGGCCAGGGAAGCCAGGCGGTGGACGGAGCTGGGCCGATGCCGGCGGGTCCCCCGTGGGGCCGGGGCTGGGCGCTGAGCCCACGGGGCCGATGCCGGCGGGTCCCCCGTGGGGCCGGGGCTGGGCGCTGAGCCCACGGGGCTTCCACACGCACGCGCCACTGCCCCAGTGTCACTCCTGCCCGGGCTCCGGGCCCTGCAGGGGACCCTCAGGGGTCCGCCCAACCCAGTGCTGCAGCCTCGCCCAGCAGCCTCACCTCCTGGGTGGTTTGTGAAGGACCAGGAGTCCCAGGCACCTGAGGCCGGGCCCTGGCCGCGCCTTTGTGCAGGGGATGGGGGAGTTAGGACATTGTGCACAGGCGTGCTCCTGAGCAAACCTCCACGGCCAGTGTCTGAGGGACCCCGAGCAGGCCGGCTCCCATGCCATTCTCCGGGCCATGCTGTCTGGGCCCCAGCAGCCTGCACCTGCTGCGAGTCAGGGGGATGGCCTGAAGGGCACTGCACAGACCAGACCCGCCCCGGGCTGCAGCCAGAACCCTCGGCTGCCTCTGGCTCCCCTGTGAGGAGAGGGCCCTGGGAGGGGAGGGATAGGACCCGGGGCTGCAGAGCTGAGCACTCCACAGACTGGTGGGCCCTGCCTGCCTACAAAGCTTGTCCTCAAAGCGAGAAAAGACTGCGTCTGACGGAGCAGCCATGTCCAAGGCCGAGTGCTGGGGTCATAAAAGCCCAGAGGGTCCTCAGGAACAAAGTGACTTCTCCCTTCATTTCAAAAGGCAGTAAAAGCTAGGATGAATCTGTTAAATATTAGGGAAGAAAAAGAAATTCAGTAGAACCAGATGAGGTAGACACGGGGCACTGAGCCGGGCATGCTTGTGAATGGAGAGAGAGAGACAGACAGACAGACGGGAAAAAGGGCCTGGAGCGTCTGAGAGCCTCAGCCCTGGCCTGGCTGGCCCCGTCCTGCCTCTTGCCCAGGACGTCCTGCCCCGACGCCTGCTTTCAGGGAGCTAGGGTCTCGATACTCACCCTAGGAGCTCTGCCTCCCCCAAGGCTGACCTGGCCCGGGGAGGAAGGGAGGGTGGGGAGAGAGGAGGTCCAGGGTCGAGACGGGTGGACTCGGCTCCCACCAAGGAGGTGCTGCCCGCTGAGTCCGGAGCAGGAAGTGAAGACCACAAGGAAACTCAGGCAGGCTTTCGGGGCAAAGTCTGCTGGGAAAGCCGGGAAAGGAGGCGCCTAGACCCGCCCACCTGGGTCAGCCAGGAGACGACGTGCCCAGGAGGGAGGCGGTCTTCACCCACCTGCATGCCCACAGAATGGGCACCCCAGGTGGGCCCCAGCCCTGGGCTCCCTGCAGTGCCCTCAGCTGGGCGCGGGTCCTGTGGAGCCCGGAGCGGGGCCCGGCTCCGTGTCAGTCAGTGTGGCGGAGGGCGGGGGCAGCAGTGGGCCTGCCCCGGGCCCCAGGCCCTCCCAGAGCCTGGGGTCCTGCCTTCTGCAGCCCCGCTCCGCCCGGGAACTCTGCGCTGGGCCTGGGGGCGGAAATCAGATGTGACATTAGACGGGCCTGAGGATGCTAATGCCTCAGACCTCCAGCTGGGCAGGAGGGGATGGGCTCAGACGGTGGGGACCTCGGGCAGCAGGTCCCTGTCCCTCGTCAGCAGGCCTGGAGCTACCCCAGCAGACGCATCCAGACCGAGGACTCCAGGGCAAAGCAAAGGGGAAGAGTCTGGACACGGGACGGGCCAGAGCCTGCCCACACTTTCAGCAAGGACACGAGCCCAGAGAACATGAGCTGCTCTCTGACGGCTCGGCTAGGAGGTGGCTGCCCTGACTGGAATCGGCCTGCCTGGCACGGAGGCTGGCCTGAGGAAAGGACCCTCAGCTCAGCGGGCCGGTGCCTCTTGAGAAGGGATGGCACAAGAGCTGGGGCAGGCCTAGGGGCTGACGGCAGGAGGGGGCCTGGTGCGAGGGGCACGGAGACTACCCCCGACGTCTCCCTGCCTCTCCGTGCCCAGACATCGCTTCCTCTGGCTCAGGGCACAAGGCTGGTACCAGCGGCCCCAGGCAGTTGGCTGCCTTTCCATCTGCGGTGGCCGTGGTCTGGCCTTGACCCGACCCTGCCGTGGGACCCGGACGGCTCGAGGGGAACCAAGGGCAACCATGGGCCACCCTGCCAGTTCCTGGAAAAAAGTTGGCAGTGTTCCGCCCTCCTTCTGGAGTTCTGGCGCCTTGCCCGGGGGTGAAGGGCTGATGGTGACGGGCGGTGGGCAGCATCTTACTTTTCAGGCTTTTTGGAAGGGGGCTGATCCGCAGGGCCCATGCCTGAAGCCCCGGCTCTCTGTTCTCGCTGAAGTCACCAGCCTCCCAGGACCAAGCGGGGAAGGGACTGCTGCTAAGTCACTTAAATGACAGAGCCGAGACGCAGTGGCTGGCTCAAGGGCGCCTCCAGAGGCCCCCGACGGCCCGGGGGGAGCAGGCAGGTGGGGCTGGCCCGAGGGAGCAGTGTGCAGCACGGGCTGGCTCGCAGTGACACTGGTCATCCGGGCAGGGCTGTCGGGCAGCGGTGAGCTGGCTGACCGCAGCGGCCTCTGAGGCTAGGGGGACCTGTGGGTCTGGAGAGATTCCCTGCCCCCTGCCCCCTGGGCCTCTCCCCTGCTGACTCAGGACGAGTTCTTCTTTGAGGCTGTGGCAGCTGTAAAGAGCACACCCTGTGGAGGCTTAGAGAGAAGTTCCACCACACGGAAGCCCTCAGCTGAGGCCGGGACCAAGAGAAAACCCTGCAGGCCTGGGGCTTAACCACAGACGCTGACGTCTCCAACTCTGGGANGCTGACTCAGGACGAGTTCTTCTTTGAGGCTGTGGCAGCTGTAAAGAGCACACCCTGTGGAGGCTTAGAGAGAAGTTCCACCACACGGAAGCCCTCAGCTGAGGCCGGGACCAAGAGAAAACCCTGCAGGCCTGGGGCTTAACCACAGACGCTGACGTCTCCAACTCTGGGAGCTGGACGTCCGCGGTTGAGGCCCACGCTAGTCTGGCTCCCAGCAAAGGCCCCATCCTGGCTTGCAGGCGGTCACTTCTGTGTGCTCACATGAAGCTCTGCTCCTTCTTCTGAGGATGCCTGAGGTTAACAGCTGCCCGGGAGACCTGCGTTTCAGCCCCACGTGGGCCCCCAGGTGTACACGTCAGATCTTCCCTTGTAAACATCCTGCATCCCAAACTTGTCTCAGCGTCAGCCTCTGCAGTCTGAGAAGAGGTGATACCGTGCGGTTTGGAGCTGGGTCACCCACTGGTCCTGGGGGCAGGGAGACAGTGGTCCTGGCACAGGGGTGGTCTCATCCTGTCCTGGCGCTGTTTGACTGGGTGGATCGGGGAGGGGCCGAGGGGACAGTGGGTTTGAGGTGCAGGAACAGGAGCAGCATCGGATCTTGCTTCTATCACCAGTCACATCCACAGCTGGGTATTGTTTTTGCTTTGGCTCCATCCCTTCATTCTTTCTGGAGTTATTTCTACACTGATCTCCAGTAGCATATTGGGCACCTAATGACCTGGGGAGTTCCTCTTTTGGTATCCTATCATTTTGCCTTTTCCTACTGTTCATGGGGTTCTCAAGGCAAGAATACTGAAGTGGCTTGCCATTCCCTTCTCCAATGGACCACATTCTGTCAGGCCTCTCCACCATGACCCAC
>SJXO01004878.1:189021-199702 GCA_006408615.1 Connochaetes taurinus
CCCACACAGCCACTGGGCACTCGGCAGCGTCCACCCCTGAGCGCCACCGGCCGGGAGAGAGAAGACTGGACACCGGCGGGGGACAGTGGGGGTGGACCTGTGTGGATGGAAACCCTCCAGCTCCCGCCCAAGACCTGCCCTGCGCCCACCTTCTCACCACCCGCCACCTCCTCCCCTCACCAGCCCCGCCCGGCCCCACCCGGGCCCCGGATCATCCCCCGAGTGTCAGCGGCCGGTGTGAGGCCCCACCTGCTCCTGCCGGCCACCTGAACCCACTGGACGCTGCTCGGTGCTCATGTTTATTTATAAACTGGATCCTAAAAACGTTTCTAACAAATAGTTCAAACAAGGTGTGTCCCGACGCACTCCGTCGGCTGTGTGGCCTGTTTCCCGGGCAGTGGAGAGACCACGTGGAGGATTCCGGGAGGCTCAGCCACAAGGACCCTGGTGCCCACCTGGGCTCTTCCCGCGGCTCCCGCTAGACTGCAGGGCTGCTGCTCCTGGGACACGCGCAGGCCGGCTGCCGTGGGTCACCAGAGCCCGCACACAGGGTCAGCTGCTCAGGCTTTCATCACCGCCATGAAGGAGGCCTGCGGGAGGAGGGCGTGAGGGCTGGGAGGCACTGCCCCGGATGGCGGAAGAAGACCAGCCTCCTCACCTACCGCGGGGCTGCCACCACCCTGAGAATCTCTGCCTGGGGCTCCCGGGGGGGACGAGGGCTCCTCCTGTCCCAGGGCCCAGCCCAGCCTGCGGGGTGGCTGCTGGGAGGGTCTGGGAGGCAGCTAAGACCCCAGGGCACTGGGAGGGCCCTCCCCTCTGCACCAACACGCACCTCCCGGAGGGGCTGCCCCAGCATCTCCTGGCTGTGAATGGAGCGCCTGCAGGAGAGGATGCCACTGTCACCCTGGGCCTCCCCGCACCCTGGGGGCGTGGGGTGGGGGGCAGTGAGCTCCAGGCCCCTCACCTTGGGCCTCCCTGCATCCCGGGGGCATGGGGTGGGGGGCAGTGAGCTCCAAGCCCCTCACCCCGGGCCTCCTCACACCCCAGGGAGTGGGAGGCAGTGAGCTCCAGGCCCCTCACCCTGGGCCTCCCTGCACACCAGTGCATGGGGTGGGGGGCAGTGAGTTCCAGGCCCCTCACCCCTGGGCCTCCCATACCCTGGTGGGCGTGGGGGACAGTGAGGACCAGGCCCCTCACCCTGGGCCTCCCCACACCCCAGGGAGTGGGGGGCAGTGAGCTCCAGGCCCCTCATCCTGGGCCTCCCTGCACACTGGGGCGTGGGGCGTGGGGGGCAGTGAGCTCCAAGCCCGTCGGCTCTCCTCACACAGGCCTCGTGCTCTGCAGGACAGGTGCGAGTCGGGGTGTGCGGCTCGCTGGGAAAGAACCAGGGGTGGGGGTGCTGGGGACACGACCCACACCCGCACACAGCCGCGTGCAAAGGAGCCCACCTGTCGATTCTGGTCTCCACGGTCACCGTGAAGGCGCCCTCTGTGTCCGGCAGGTAGGTGGAGGGCACGATGCGATAGGCACCGGCGGGCAGGTGGCAGAGCCGGCTCACCTCCTGGGCATAGCAGTGCGGCACGCAGCTCAGCAGAGGCTCCTGCAGCAGCAGGGAGGGCGCGTCCTGGCCCCCACCGTCTGCCGGAACCTGGGGGAGGCCGGAGCTCAGACAGCAGGCCCGCTTGTGGGTGACCGGACTCGCTGTGGCCGCCAGAACCGCAAAGGCCTGTCCCCTCCCTGCAGCCTTGACCCGGCTTCCTTCCCGGCAGGAACCTCCTGGGCATAGCAGTGCGGCACGCAGCTCAGCAGAGGCTCCTGCAGCAGCAGGGAGGGCGCGTCCTGGCCCCCACCGTCTGCCGGAACCTGGGGGAGGCCGGAGCTCAGACAGCAGGCCCGCTTGTGGGTGACCGGACTCGCTGTGGCCGCCAGAACCGCAAAGGCCTGTCCCCTCCCTGCAGCCTTGACCCGGCTTCCTTCCCGGCAGGGCCGCCCTGGCTGGGGACAGCCGGCAGTCGGCCTGGCCCTTGTCACATGCCAGGCTGCTCACTGGGCCCCATCACCCACGTGGGCCCGTGCCCAGCGACCTGAAGAAGCGCTGCCGTGCTGGCTGCCCCAGGCGGGCATCTCACTGTCCATGCCCTGGCCCTTCTCTCGAAGCCCCTGGGGACCTGCCCTGGGTGGCCTGGGTGGGGCACGGCCACAGTGTGGTGCCCTCAGCTGTCGGGACCCCAAGAGCACAGGAGCTTCTTGAGAAGAGCCGCCCCCAAGGCCCCACGACAGCACGGCTCTGGGCTACCTTCTGCCCACACCCTCCTCGGGGCACCGGCCCCTGCCCAGCCCCATCTTCAAGCGGGGCCCCCAGACGGGGTGGGGAGTTTGCGACCTCTGGCACTTCACCTCCCCCCCATACTCAACTGCAGGTCTGCAGAGGACGTCCCGCCTGCAGCTCAGGGCAGACTGAGGCCGGGAAGGAACTCTGGGTGGTGCTGTGGCTCCCAGGCCATCTCGCGGCCGCCTGCCACCCGACCCTGGGTGGCCCCAGGACCCAGGGCCAGTCTGCCCTCTGTGGGGCCCTGGCTCCCGGCCACTCTCTCCCAAGAGCGTCCCTCCTCTCCTGCTGGGGACTCGGCCCGCCTTGAGCTCCTGGGCTCTGAGTGCCTCGGGGCCACGCTCTACGCTTCCTTTCTGACCCAGAAGCACTCATGGGCAGGTAGAGCATCCGTCTGTCCTGTCTGGGGCGGTGTGGGCCGCCCCTCCCTCCCTGCTTGTCCCCACGAGCCCAGGCCCCCGCTGGTCCAGGCTCTACGTGGGTGGGGGCCGGGGATTCATGTGGCCTTGGGGAGACTCCCGCTCAACCCTGTGGGGGCTCCTGGCTGGAGGCGCAGTTCTGGGGGCAGCTCAGGACTCAGGGGGCCTTCCTTGGTGACTTAGCTGGTAAAGAATCCGCCTGCAATGCAGGAGACCTGGGTTCGATCCCAGGGTTGGAAACACCCCCTGGAGAAGGGAAAGGCTACCCCCTCCAGTATTCTGACCATGAGAATCCAGGTCGCAGAGTCGGACACAACAGAGCCCCTTTCACACCGCACACAGGACCCAGCGTCCAGCTGCTCTGAGCCCAGGTGTGGACAGGCCTGCCTGGCTGCCGGTGCCCCTGCGCCCCCGGCCCCACGTGCCGCGCCCGCCACCTGCCTGGAAGACGTGGAAGCCGATGGGGAGGCACTGGTGGTCGCGGCAGTGCTGGCGCAGGGAGATGCGCACGCAGCGCGGGCCCGCGCCCTCTGGCACCGACAGCGGGAAGCGGGGGTTGCTGGCGTAGGAGGCGAAGTTGCGGCTGCCCCCGGCGGTCCGGCCGGCTCTCCAGGAGCCCCGCAGCCGCACGGTCTCCCACTCGCCCTCCGGCGGCGCCTCCCGGCGGCCGGGGCTCGGGGCGGCCGGCTGGACGGCGCTGCGGGGACGAGCAAGAGGCGCTGGTGAGCGAGGCGCCAGCGCGGGACTGCCCCAGCCCGCCCCGGCCCGCCCCTCACCTGAGAGCGACTCTCCCGGTGGAGAAGACGCGGAGCAGGAACTGCCCTGGTGCGTCCTTCAGGAAGGTGCTGGGCACGGCCAGGTAGAAGCCCGGGCCGAGCTCACAGTGCAGGTGCACCTCGCGGTCGTAGGCGTGGCACGCGGTGCCCGCCACGGGGGGCGCCGACAGGGCCCTGGGCAGGTTGACCCGCCGCTTCTCCACCTGCAGGAGGGCCCCAAAGGGTCCGTCAGAGCTGGAGGCCCCTGGGAGTACCCAGGCCTTCGGGTCCCTCCCTGAGAACCTGCAGCTGCGTCCCACGTGAGACACACGTGCCGGTAAAGACCCGTGGCTGACGCCACCTGGGCCTGCCAGGCTTGCCAGCAACGCGGTGACCCACGAACCGGGACCTCCCATCCGGAGGGAGGGGGCCGAGGGAGCGGATAGGACCTCCCAGGGGCGTGGGGGCAGCGGCAGAGCCGGGCGCTGGCCGGGACCGCCCCTGCAGCCCTGCTCCCGGGAGGGGCTCCCAGCCAGGCTGCTTCCGGGCTGTTTGCCTTTGGCCAGAAGACACAGCCGGGCCGGGGGAGGGAGGCGCGTCCTGCGGACTCAAGATCTGACCGGGTGGGGGTGGAGAGAGGGCATTCGGGGCTCCGGGGGCTCCGGCCTCCACGTCCCACGGGGCGGGGCGCCAGGTGGGGCTACCTTCCAGAGGTGCAGGCCCACGGCCTGGTAGTCTCTGCCCGGGCGGCCAGCTGCGCGCACCCGGGGCCTCTGCAGGACGCCCAGGTACAGCTCGCTGGGCTCGCAGACCCGCAGCCAGAACTTGGGGTTGCTGGGGAAGCCACTGTTGTTCCGGCAGCCTCCTGCCGACTGGCCCTTGACCCAGGCCCCGGGCAGCTCCTGGGTGTGGCACAGCACCTTTCCTGGGCGGGAATGCACTGCTCAGACGCGGGGACAGGGTCCCCCTCACGCCCCCAGCCCCACCTTGGCGTCAGGACCCCTGCACCATGAGGACATCCCACCCGGCCACCTGTCCCCTCCGGGGCAGCGGGGATGGGACCATTGCTCCGCCTTCAAGAGAAGCCGGGGGCAAGAGTGGAGGCGGGTGGCCCACCCCACTTCAGAGGGTGGGCGGTCTGTCTGGGCCTCCCTCACCTGAGTGCAGGCTCTGCAGGTGGCCAGCCTCCGTGCTGGGGAAGCCGATGGTGACCTCGTCAAACTCCCGCAGAAACTCATCCTCCTCCACCCAGAACTCCCCGTCCTGCAGCTGCGACAGCAGCTCTGCCTGGGCCGCCGGCTCCACCTGGCTCCACCCTTCGCCGCTGCAAGGAACCCCCTTCAGCAGAGCGGAAGCCCCGGAGCAAGGGCCCACCTGCAGCCCGGGGGCCATCCTCCGTCCGTGGGTGCCCTCAGGACAGGCCCCGCCTCTCAGCGTCGCTGGGGTCCCGGGGTCCAGCACGAAGCCAGCCTCCCACGGCCGTCCAGGGCTCTGCACAGAGCAGGCGGCCCACAAGCAGGTGCCAAGGGGGCCTTGCCGGAGGCCAAGCAGACACTGTCCTGACCCCGGTCCAAGCCGCGGGCACAGCGCACGCAGTCGAGACGGCTCTGGGTCACGGCGGCCCCGCCCCACCCCAGGGCCCACTGCGGGCAGAGGGAGGCCCAGAGCACCCACTCGCACTCACCCCTCCCTCCAGGGCCCCTGCCAGCACCGCCGGCCCCAGGGGTTCTGAATGCGCAGCAGCAGGATGCTCCGGCCAGCCCGATCCCGGAGCTCTCGCAGATCCGACACGATGAAAGCGTGAAACTCGCCCAGCTCCCGGGTCCCTGGGGGAGGAACAGCCGCAAAGTCCACACACTGAGCAGACACACAGCCCACCCAGCTGCACTGCACGGGCGCTGTATCCTGACCACAGCGGGCAAGTCAACTGGGGCGTGACCCGATCCAGCGTGGGGCCACTGGGAGCGCCTGGCCTTGGATTTGGGCTCAGCTGCCCCCAGTCCTGCTAACCATTGCCTTCTCTGGGCCTTGGTCCTCGCCCAGATGACACTTTGGACAAAAGTCCCATTACAAAAATAATCTTAAATATGAAAGCAATTGTGCACAAAGATGCTCACTGCGATGTCATCTCTAACAGCGTGAGACTGGAAAGACCGTAAATATCAGACACTAAGGGACGGACTCAGGAAAACACGGCAGACACAGGGATTAAGTAGGATCCTGACAAGGTCTACGCGGCACAGAGTGACACGTAGCACAGGACACGTGCGTCTCACGAAGAAAACAGCTGGGAAAGGGCACCAAGCCAGGGTGGCCAAGCTTGGCTGACTTTTCCTTTCAGCAGACTTGCTTCGTGAGCACATGTATCACTAACGTGGAAACCTGAGTGCTGGTTTTGCCCGGTCACCAGCCGTGCCAGAGATGGTGCCACCACTCTGCGTGCCGGGGACCCCAGTGCAGACACCCTCTCGCCCTGGAGGCCAGTGCCAGTCAAGGGAAGGCGGGACACTGCCCTCCCGAGAAGGCCGGTCAGGAGGGAAGGGCACACCTCGGACCCCAGCTCTGAGGACAGAAGTCCTCTCTCGGCTCAGTCCCAACAGGACCCGAGTACCAAGCTTTGGCAGGAGCCAGCAAGGGGTCAGGTGAGCAGGCCCGCGAGGCCGCCACCCGCTCCACACTACCTGTCTTGGGGCCGAGCACCGAGCAGCTCAGCAGACAGCGGTCCTTCAAGCTGAGCAGCTGCCGGCAAGTCCTGCGTTCCGTGCCGCGGGGCCTGTCCTGCTGGCCACTGGATCCGGCCACGTCCTTCAGGTTCCACCTTTCGGCCAGGCCACCAGTGAGGTCCACCAGGGCGTCTGCCACCTGCCCCGCCCACAGCTGTTCATAGGAGCCGTGGACCCTGGGGAGACAGCCAGGCGGCGTGAGGCCCGGCACTGGGCCCCCAGCCCTCCTGCCCCTCTGGCCTGCCTCTGACCCACCTGGATCACCTCTCTTTCCACCCCGCCCTGTCCCCACCACGTCCAGGCACAAGCTCGCCTCCAGGGCACAAGGCCCATGTAGGCACCAGCAGGAGTGGGCACAGTGGCTGTGGGCACCCACCCCTCCGCCTCTCGTGATCAAGGCCCTGGGCCCGACGGGAGGCTGATGGAGGGGCTCACTCCTGCCGCGAAGGCCCACCTCCCGACCCAGCCTCCTTCAGTAGGACCACCAGCACATCCAGGGAGGGCATCCATGGTCTCAGGACCACGACAGACAAGCCTGACGCCTCGGACGCCTCACTCCTTCCCAGCGACCTGCAGAGAGGCCACCCGTCCCCAGAGAACCAGGTGGACAGAGAGACTTGTCTCGCTTGGGTTTGAGGAAAGAGAGGACAACATACACCCTCTCTCTAGAGGTGATGCCCCCGTGCCTGACTGTGACGTGAGGGCAGGGCGAGGGTACAGCAGCCCACGGGCCAAGCCTCAGAGCTGCGGTCTCTGGACGGGCCAGCCCACCCTGGAGGCCCTCAGAGCCCACAAGGGCGCTGCGGCCCGGGACCCCCACCCGCCTGCCCGCCCGGCCCATCCACGCCGGCTGGCGTACTTGGCGTAGACCTTCTCCAGCAAGGGGAGCCAGAACACGTCGTCTCTCTGGCACCGGGAGAAGCAGAGTCTCCCTGCAAGACAAGGCAGACGGTCATCCACGGTCACCTCCACCCAGCGTCCAAACTGCCAGACTCGACAGGTGAAGGAGCCCCGGTACGTCTGGTCGAGCCAGCTCGGCTGTCCCGGAGGGAAGACCTAGCACGCGTGGGGGGAGGCAAAAGGAGACGGTGAGAGAAGGCCCAGGTGGCGCGTCCCGGCCCTGGCCAGAGCGTGACCGCGCCAGACGCTGCCCCCCCCCCACCGGCACGTGCCTGGCTGTCCGGCTCGTGCGAACACCACTCGGGGGACAGAAGGTCACAGACCTTCCAGTGAAAGGTGCCAGGGCCGCTTTGAGAGACCAGAGCCTCCCAAAGCTCTAGCCAGCCATCATGAGCTCGCGTCCCCAGGTAGCACAGGCCCTGAATCCACAACAAACGTGACTTCAGAGGCCTGCATGGCGGAGGGGGCAGCTACCCCGGCTGGAGCCTGGGCACTCAGCTCCACCAGCGCCCAACCCGCGCTCACGGCTGGGGCTGCGATTCCGGCCCAGGGCTGAGACAGGAGGGGGTCTGCACCCAGACGGCCCCATTGCGTCCTGGCTCTGCCCTTGTCAGCTGGGATGTGACCATGGTTTCGGTGCCTCGTTTGTAAGAGGGGGTCCAGGCCAGCAAGGCCTGTGAGAATGAAAGCTGGCAACTGTGGTGGGCTTGGCCCGGCACTGGGGACATGGGGGCCGCTGGGAAAGGGGTCAAAACTGCTGCTTTCACTGGCCACACTCAGCCAGGCCGCAAGCGCTCCTGGGGAAGGAGTCTGAGTGGCCTCCTATTCCTGTGGGGTCTACCTATATCTGAGCCAGTTCTAACCACCTTTTGCCAATTGATACTCAAAATCTATAAGAAAAGAGAACCACCCCCGCAACTGGCCAGGAAACTTACTCCAAATGAGCACAGGGTCCCTCAACTGTCCCTCTCCTACTCTGGGCTGGCACGTTTGTCTTTTTCTTCCAAATGCCTGCCTGGGACTTCCCTGGTGGTCGGGGGCTAAGCCTTCATGCTCCCAACTCAAGGGGCTTGGATTTAATCCCTGGTCAGGGAACTACATCCTACATCCTGCAACTAAAACCCAGTGCTGTCAAATTAAAACACATATATATACATGCGTGTGTGCGCGCGTGTGTCTCACACACACGCGGCTGGCCCAGGACTTGGGAGATAGTGGAGCAGGTGCAGCAGAAAGCGCCCTGCCAGCCCCTGCGGGAGAGGGGGCTGCTGGGCCTGATGGCAGAGCCCCCTCCCCGCCCCACTTCCTTCCTACGTGGTCAGACAGGAAGAGAGAGGAGGAGAGAAGGCTGCGGGTGGCAAGCAGACACCTGGTCCAGGAGGTGGCGGCTCTTCTGCAGGGCGGCGCAGGCACACAGGAACCAACAGTCCCCCAGCAGCCCTTGCTTCACCTGCCCTTCCTGCGGGCTACCTGCAAACAGCCGGGGCGTGGCGCAGATTTCCTGAAATAAAGAAAATCGTCCAGAGTGACATCGTGCTCGGGGCCTGGCCGGGAAACCAAGAGCAGAGGCCCCATGTGACAGGGTCGGGGAGGAGCTCTTCCAGTTATCCACGCTGCCTAAGAGGGCACAGGAAATGGCTGGCCTCTTGCGGCCGGTACCTGTCAGCCCCTCCAGGCTGCACATCAGCCTGTCCAGCTTGGATTCTGGGCTCCCTGTCACCGCCCACCTTCCTTGATTGGCACCCCCCCCAACTCTGGGCAAATCCCACCACCCTCTTTGTGCAACAGTGAAATGTTGGTCTAGAAAACGGTTTCCCTTTAAATTCACAAAAGCAGGTCTCAAGGGGGTCTTCCATACTGCTTCTCTACAAGGCTCAGCTCTCCACACCCCAGACGAGTTGACCTTCCTCCTGCTCTCCTCACAACACCCAGGTCCCTCTGAGCGGCGGCCGCACCCAGGGCCCCGCCAGAAGCCCCCTGACCTGACCTCTGCTGCTCTCAGTGTCTGAGTCCATACACGCCCCCCACCTCCCCCAGCCCTGCAGGCGGGATCCCACCAACACAGGCCTGGGAGCGGAGGCCCGCCGCCTCTGACACACTGTCCCTGAGCACTGCTTCCATCTCCTCCGAGAGCTGCTCCCCCCACTTCCTCCCTCCTGTTTCTTACAACACCCTTGCTTCCGAGCAGGCCCACAGCCCGAAAACCGCTCTGCATCAGTATCACCTCCGTGTCGTCACCTCCCACGGGCGTCCTCTGTGCTCCTCTTTCCTGACACAGCGGCATCAGAACTGCAGCTCCCCCATGCCCAACAGCCCCCCTCCCAGAATCCACGACTCCACTGTGCTCTGGCTGTCCTCTCCCCTCACTGCCTGCTGCTTCTCAAGTCTGCTTGTCAAGACACCTGCGGTTCCTTAAGGCTTGATTCCAAGCTGTCTCTTCTTCTCTGCCCCTACTTTCTTCGAGATGCCCTCCCAGACTCCAAACAGGAAGCTATCTGTTCCATCCCTGTTCCCAGGAGCATCATCTAACCCCGCTCCTCCTGAGCTCCTGGCTCTCACACCCACTTGCCTACCACCAGCTCTGCTTGAACCTGTGAGAGCAAAACCCAAGCCTACACTTCCAGCCCACCTCCCGTTTCTGCAGCACATCAGCCAGGACCCCCATCCTCCAGGTGATCAGGCTAGAAATCTAGAAGTTCTTGATCCCCCCTTAATCCTCACTCTCTACTTCCAGTTGGTCATGAAGACCTATGACTCCTGGCTTGGACATCTCCCTTAAATCCGCCCATGCCAGAGCCCCAGCCTGAGGCTGTCGCACTGATCTGAGCCCCTGACTCTTTCTGCAGGACCACTGCAACGGCCACCTGCACTCTTGCCCTCTGCACACCTGGCCGAAGAGGGAGCTTCTTAAAACATAAACCCAACCGAATCACTCCTCTGCTAAAAACACCCTAATGGTCTCCCACTGCACCTAGAGTCCACTGGCCCAGCAGATCAGGCTCGTGGCCCCTTGGCACCTCCACGGCAAACAGGCCCTTGGTGCTGTCCAAGGAAAGCCAGTTCTGGCTCTCTTCCAGGACGGGTGCATGCCGAGGTCTCCACAAGGTTGCTCTGGGGACAGCCTTATTCAGCGGATACTCCGTTTCTAAAGCTATCAGCATAGCACACTGGGCCGGAGCATGCCTCTAAACTGCCACCTTGAGATGTTTACACCTGAAAGGGCATGAGGTTCACCACACGAGTGTGCAGAACAAAACGGCAGTGGCTCTGCAGGCTCAGTCTGGCCCTTCCAGAGGAGCAGGAGAAACAGAACAAGACCACTTGTGGTCAGAAGAGCCCTGCAGACTAGAAGCCCTTCACAGGAGACCCAAGTGGGGCTGAGTTTGCCGTGTGCCGAAGCGCCCAGCTCGCGGGGCCGTGAATCCCCTGCAGAAGGGAGCGCTCTCAGGTGGGGGCTGTGAGCTCGGTCCAGCACACTCGGAGCTGGCTGAGGGGTGGGCCGGGGAGCCCTCTCCCGAGGACAGCGGGAAGCGGGCCTGGAAACGCGGCGCCAGA
>SJXO01004879.1:1806-26631 GCA_006408615.1 Connochaetes taurinus
AAGTGTCTTTTAATTTCATGGCTGCAGTCACCACCTGCAGTGATTTTGGAGCCGCCCAAAATAAAGTCTGACACTGTTTCCACTGTTTCCCCATCTATTTCCCATAAAGTGATGGGACCAGATGCCATGATCTTCGTTTTCTGAATGTTGAGCTTTAACATTGAATGATTTAAAAATCAAGTTAAAGTAAAACCACCCTTGTAATTTCATGTGCATCCCATGTCCTAGGCTCCACCTTTGCAGTGTTGCTTAACTTGGGTGTGAAGGTGAAGTTTCTATTTATGTTCCTAAGGTGAACAGAAGAGGTTACTTTATTCCTAATCTGAAGAGAAGAAGTTACTTTATGCCTTTGCACACACCTGTCTTTTATGGAGCTAAGGGGGATGTTTAATTCTGAAAGATGAGCAGTGACGTGACTAAGTGCCCCTTCTGATGGATGACGCTGCTGTGTATTCTGCCTTCTTGCCCCACCAAAGGCTTCTCCCCCCCCCCAGTGGCTTCCCTCCTTCTCCCTGCCTGTGGGGCTCAAATGTCTCAGGGTCTCTGATTATTAATAATTAATGAGGATTCTATTTTACATGGTAGTAAATTTTACATCTTTTACAGGGTCGTATTTTACATGGTAGTGTATATATCAGTGCCACTTTCTCAAATAGATGGCTAGTGGGAAGATGCTATATAACAAAGAGAGCCGAGCCTGGCACTCTGTGATGACCTAGAGGGGTGGGTGGGAGGGAGAACTAAGAGGGAAGGGATATACATATGTGTGTGTGCATATATATATATTTAGTTATTACTGATTCACATTGTTATATGGCAGAAAACAACATGATATTGTAAAGCAATTATCTTCTAATTAAAAATAAAAAGAAATGACATAAGATGGTAATTCTAATTAAAAGAGATAAATGAGAGAAATAAGAAATGGTAAATAAAAGGTAACTACAAATATAAAAAAATAATAGATAATGAAGATTGTTAGTGTGTGTTGAGACGCGAAGCTGCCTTGAACTGTGTGTTTAGCCACATCTGACTCTTTGCGGTCCCATGGACAGGAGTCCACCAGGCTCCTCTGTCCATGGGATTTTCCAAGCAAGAATACTGGAGTGGGGTGCCATTTCCTTTTCCAGGGAATCTTCCCAGTATCCTGCATCGCTTGTGCATCTGCTCTGGCAGGCAGATTCTATACCACTAGCGCCACCTGGGAAGCTACCTAACGTGTAACCTCTTACACACTATACCCTTTTCTGATTCCTCTTTCTAAAAATACACAGCCAGCACCCCAGTAAACTCCATTTAAACACAGCAGTCTTGCATTCATGTTTCAGGAAGGATGCAGATTGTGAGTGATGCTCCTGAAATCCACTTAATGTGGGTTTTCAGAATGGCTGTCTTGGAAATAGTCATGGCTTAGAGTGAGCTACAAAGACTGAATGGTATCAAGGACCTTTACTGTAAGTAGTTTGTCTTTCCCTTTCTCCCCAAGCTGGATTTTTCTGCACTGGTGGTGGAACTTGTTCAGTATGCCATATGGCAGGCCTTGCATTTAGGGTACGTTATTCTGATTTACTTCTCCCAAGACTTTGTTGTGAAAAGTTTTGAACATACAGTAAAAATGAAAGAATTTAACTATGTATGTCCATATACCCACCACCTAAATTCTACCATTAACACTTTCTGAAATTACTCTCATTTCTATCCATCTCTCTGTTCTTCTGTCCATCTATCAATCTGTTATTATTAATGCATCTCAAATTAAGTCAGAAATATCTGTACTTTTCACCCTCAAATACTTTAGTATTCATTTTATTCACTATAGTTTAATATTGTTTATCATTTTTAGATAAAATTTACATAAAGAAAATGTACATGTCTTCATTGGACTATTTGATAAGTTTTGACAAAACCCAGCATCTGTATACTGAAAAGGTTCACCAAGATATAGAACCATGCCCAAACGATTTCCTGGTTCCCCTTTTCTGGTAAACTTCATGCCCACCCTCAGGAACCACTGTTCTGATTTTTTTCCCCACCATAGATCAGAATAGCATATAAACAGGATCATTTTATGAAGTCATTCTTTCATTTCACAGTGTGTTTTTAGATTCCCATCAATCATTTAATGGATCAGCAGTTTATTCCTTTTGATTGCTGAGTAGTCACTATACTATGGGAGTTATTTATTGAATTCCTTTTGATGAACACCTTTACAGTTTGAAAATACCATGAATGGCATTTAATATAAACATTATTGGATATATTTTTAGACATATTTTCCTGGGTATATATCTGAGAATAGAATAAGGGAGTCACAGGATAGGTGTGTACTTAGTTTCATAAGGAACCACTAGACTTGTTTCCAAAGTGGTTATACAATTTTAGACGCAACCAATAAGGTATGAGTGTTCTGGTTTCTCCATATCCTCACCAAGTATTGTCAGCCTTTTTAAATTTTACTGACTTTTGTGGGATTGTAGTGGTGTTTAATTTTCATTTCCCTGATGACTAATGATATTGAGCTTTTTGAATCTCTTCTGCTATTCAAATCTTTGCTTGTTTTTAACTGGATTGTTTGTCCTTTATTACCAAGTTTTAGGAGTTCTTCCTGTTTTCTGAATACTATTCATTTTTTGGGTGTATGTTTTGCAAATATTTCCCTCCAGTATGTAACTTGCCTACACATTGTCAAATGGTAAATAGTTTTTAAATGGTAGATCAACCTTCTGATGAGCATAAGTTTTAAATTTTGTTGAAGTCTAATTAGTAATTTTTTCCTTTTATGTTTATTACTTTCTCTGTCCCATCTAAGAAAGCTTTGCCTACTCTGAAGTCATAAAAATGTCCTCCTGTGATATTTTTTCCTAGAAGCACTACAGTTTTAACCTTTATGTTTAAATCCATTATCCACTTCAAAGTAATTTTTGTGTGTGGTGAGAAGTAGGAGTCAGAGTCCCTTTTTATTTAATGATGTCCAGTTGTCCCAGAACGATTTATTGAAAAAATTTTTGCTTTTCTCATTGTGTTGGCACCCTTATCAAAAATTAATTGGATATACAAGTATGAGTCTATTTCCCAACAGAAAGTTGAGAAGCTATTCTGTTCCACAGATAAATTTGTATATACTAGTAGCACACTGCTTTGATTATTATGTAGTTTTATGTAAGACTTGAAATCAAGTGTGTAGATCCTCCAACTCTTATTTTTCAAGATTGTTTGGGGTAACTCCTTTGAATTTTTGAACCAATTTGAGGATCAGGTTGTCAATTTTATCCCCCTCAAATCCTATTGAAATTATGGTTGGGATTATATTGAATCTATAGATAAAATTGGAGAGAATTGAGACTTAATAGTTTTGATTGTTTTAATCCATGAACATGAGATGTCTTTCCATTTGTATAGGTCTTATTTAACTTCTCTCAGCAATGTTTATAGTTTTCAGGGTATAGATCTTATCCAACATTTTAAAAATTTATTTCTAAACATGCAATTTTTATCCTATTGTAAATAGATTTTGAAAAAAACTTTGTTCCAAATGTTAGCTGCTGTAATGTGATTTGCTTTTGTGATGTGAATGTTTGGAAGGCAACCTTCCTCATCATTTACATTTTTACATGAAAAAAAAGCCTGTTTTTTTCATCTCTTCAAAGAGATGGAGTGGGGTTAGCCCCAGCCTAAGAGCTGGTGAACCAAACACCAGTCACGGTTTGCCTCTTACAAGCTGTGTGAACTTGGCCAAGAATGATTTTCGAATTCTGTCCCCATTTCTGCTGCCATTTAACACAATCAAAATGTAACTACTCATTCATTGCAGTCTTTTCTATGATAGAGACAGAACTTTAGACTGTGGTTCAGTAACACATTTGCAAATCTAGTAGGAACCTTGAATTTTCTTCCCAGAGAAATGTGCGCACACACGCACACACACATACATGCACAATTTTCTGTGCAACTTTAAGATGTGCAGGAAGTCTCTGAAGCCTTCTGGGATCTACAGACTGCTAATTATAAAGCCGGTCTAGAGTGGGAGCTCCAAGGGCTGACTGGTTTCACCTCTGCATCTTCAGACCCAGCAAGTATGGAGTGAGGGCTGCCATTCTAAATCCCATGCCTTTGTGGCATTTTCCAGGCAGAGAGGGTCAGATTTCCACACGCTCAGGTTTTGACTTGCCTTTCTTCCTCCACAGGATACCGTATCCCTCTGAGGGACATAGCGGTGGGGCAGTTTGGTGGTGTTGTTGGTGAGGCCAGACTGCCAGGCAGCTGCCCTGGGGGACCTGAACCCACTCTCTGGGCATTGTCTCACTCCAGAATCTTCCAGCCTCCCCCATGCTTTCACCTCTGGCTCCATGCAGGAAGTGCCTCCACAGTGGGGAGGTGCTGAAGTTGGCTGTGCTGGGTGAGAGTGGCAGCATTTCAGAGCAACCCTCTCTGGCTAAAGCACATCCTGCTCTCCTCTCTGGTGGTTCCCATAAGCAGCACTGGCGGTGGAGATGATGTTGTGTGTGTGCCTCTGTTCACCCAGGTGCTGGGGACATGGGCAGCAAACTCTCCATGCCAGGCAGTGAGCCCATAGTGCAGAGCCCCAGGACGGAAGGCATTCACGCTGCATACAGGCAAGGAGATGTCAGCAGAGCGCAGCATCTGCTCCGAGAAGCTTGTGACGAGAGCACATCCCAGCTGGAAAAGGTAAGGTCTAGGCCAGCCCTTCTTGCCAGAACTGGGGACCCAGGTTGAGTGACGGTTACCACGAAAATTATTTTCTTGTTATCGTTATAATAATGGGGATACTTCCTGGGTTCTGAAGACCTTGTTTCTTATGTAAACCTCCTGGTGTCAGTCCTTTCGAGTGGACTGCTCAGCTTGTCAGGTAAGCACGCTGCACCATCATTCCCAGGGGCAGGAAGGGGTCCCAGAAAGGAAAAGGACAAAATTGACAATCGAGGGGTTAACCTAATATAGTCTTTTATACTTTCTTCCACTATAAAATAGCACATGTGCAAACTGAAAAATCTAAAAACATATAAAAGTAAAGGGAAAAAGAACCAAAATTATCATCCAAACAATCCCACTGAGCTTTTTTGGTATACTCTGTTCCGAGTTGCTGATCTGAACATTCGTTTTTTGTTTTTATTGTTTCTAATATAGATACAGTCTTATTTATGTATAGTTTCGCATACTGCTTTCTGTTACCTAATATTATATGAACCATTTTCTGTATGACTATAGGTTCCTTATGTGCACCACCTTTAGTGGATACATGACATTGCATCTGGTAGAGACACTCTCATTTATCTGGCTGTTCCTTTTGGTTAGATATTTGGATTGTTTCTAATTTTTTATTACTTTAAGTAATACTATACTGAATGTTTTTTGCCTGATCATTTTCTTATTGTCAGCTATTTTCTTCACTTAGGTAGATTTGCAAAAATTGAGAATGTGGGTAAGAGCCTTTTAAAAATTTTGAAACATATGCCAAACTTTTTCCAAAAGCTTGTAGAGATCAATCCTCTTGCCGGCCTACAGCTTGGGAAGATCACTGTCATGTTCTGGTTCTTGTGGGAAATTCTGATTGGCTGTAAACCAGGAGAGCACTTTTTTGATGGCTTGTGTGCAGTACTTTGTTTAGCACAGGTTTAAGGTCTTCATTTAATTAATAGTTGGAAATAGCTCAGTTACTAAACCTCCAGCCTGTTCTCAAAGTTGTAAGAGAATTTTTGGGGGGAAATGGTCAAGTTCAATGTGCTAGATAATTATTGAGAAGAGAGCATTTTTGGAAAATTCTCCAAGCAAGGCTTCAGCAGTATGTGAACCAAGAACTTCCAGATGTCCAAGCTGGATTTAGACAAGGCAGAGGAACCAGAGATCAAATTGCCAACATCTGTTGGATCATAGAAAAAGCAAGAGAATTCCAGAAAAACATCTTCTCCATTGACTATGCCAAAGCCTTTGACTGTGTGGATCACAGCAAACTGGAAAATTCTTAAAAAGATGGGAATACCAGACCACCTGACCTGCCTCCTGAGAAATCAGTATGTAGGTCAAGAAGTAATAGTTAGCACTGAACATGGAACAACAGACTGGTTCCAAATCAGGAGAAGGAGTACATCAAGGCTGTATATTGTCACCCTGCTTATTTAACTTACATGCAGAGTACATCATGAGAAACACTGGGCTGGATGAAGCACGGGCTGGAATCAAGATTGCCAGGAGAAATGTCAGTAATCTCAGATAGGCAGATGACACCACGCTTATGGCTGAAAATGAAGAGGAACTAAGAGCCTTTTGATGAATGTGAAAGAGGAGAGTGAAAAAGTTTGCTTTAAACTCAACATTCAAAAAACTAAAGTTATGACATCTGGTCCCAGCACTTCATGGCAAATAGATGGGGAAACAATGGACACAGTGGCAGACTATTTTCTTGGGCTCCAAAATCACTGCAGATGGTGACTGTAGCCATGAAATTAAAAGACACTTGCTCCTTGGAAGGAAAGTTATGGCCAACCTAGAGACATTAAAAGGCAGAGCCATTCCTTTGCCAACAAAGGTCCGTCTGGTCAAGGCTCTGGTTTTCCCAGTGGTCATGTACGGATATGAGAGCTGGACTGTGAAGAAAGCTGAGTGCTGAAGAACGGATGCTTTTGAACTGTGGTGTTGGAGAAGACTCTTGAGAGTCCCTTGGACTGCAAGGAGATCAAACCATTCAACTCAAAATGATTGAAGCTGAAACTCCAATACTGTGGCCACCTGATGCAAAGAACTGACTTATTGGAAAAGACCTGGTGCTGGGAAAGGTTGAAGGCAGGAGAGGAGAAGGGGACGACAGAGGATGAGATGGTTGGATGGCATGACTGACTCAATGGACATGAGTTTGAGCAAGCTCCAGGAGTTGGTGATGGACAGGGAAGTCTGACGTGCTACAGTCCATGAGGTCACAAAGAGTCAGATGTAACTGAGTGACTGAACTGAACTGAGCATTTTTGATTCCTCCCATTATGAATTCACAGTATATGTGGTCAAAACCTCTCTTCTTATGGGAGAACTGGAGCAGGTCAAAGTTGTGGGCCCATCGTTTGTGGCCTGGGGATTGTAAGTGGGGACTCAAGAAGCAACAGTCCAAAGTGTTACCCACAGAGCAGTTGCACTGCCTGGGACCTTTTCCCAAATGGAACTCCAGACTGCCGTCACACAGAACTTCCCATTGAACCTGCACCTCTGGCATCTCCTGCATTGGCAGGCAGTTTCTTTACCACTAGCACCACCTGGGAAGGCATGTTGAAGTCCAGACGTCAGCAAATTCAGTTTCATGGTGTATATACTATTGCTCACCTCTGCTGTTTCTTTTTTTTTCCCTTTTAATGTGTATTGAAAGTAGACTAGATAATTCTCTAATAAATATTTGTATTGTTAATTTGTATATAATGAGGAATATATATATAACTATATAATATAATTTGTTAACAAATCTGCACCTGAGACGAAAGTGAAAACTTTTGGCAGAACAATGATGCTGTTCCAAAGAAATAGAATATGAGACACTTAGAAGGTCAAGTTTTCTAGAAGTAGCATTAAAAAACTAAACAAAAACAGGTAAACTTTTCTTAATTCTTAATTTTTAAAATTGTGATGGTATTATAACACATTTACAGAAGACTTGAAAAATGCAGAACAAAGTTACACATAGTTCTAATATGTATTACAATTTTTTAAGTAGATAAATTAAGGTTTTTAGTTGGAATTTCAAAATAAATCAAACCCTCAAAAGTTAATAGAATAACTGGACGTGAAAGTAGAAGGATATAGTAGACCTGAAAAGCACTGTGAATCAATTCAACATTATTAGGATGTATACAGTTGTCACACAACGCAGGGTACAAGTTCTATTGAAGTTGCCACAGACCATAAACCAGGAGACGCTGGAACGTACCCAGGGACGTAAAACATAGGGCGAAACTTTCGTGGTCAGAGGTATTGAAGTCATACAGAGTCTGTTCTCTTATCACTGTGCACTTATGTTAGAAATCAATATCAAAAGCTATTTGAAAATAACCCACATATTTTCAAGTGTAATGTGACAGTTACCAAGAGACTTCGCCGTTGAAAACCTCAAGAAGGTTAAAAGACAGAGAAAACACAGAAGGTGATTGCAGAGAAGAAAGAATTTAAATGAGAAGCCAATATCAAAATGAGAGATTAGCATCAAGCATCCTTTAAAAACTCCATGTATTTGGAAAATAAATGTCCACTTTTAAATGATGGGTGTATCTAAGAAACCATAACAAGGAAAATTAGAGAATATTTGTAACAGATTAAAAATGAAAGAATTTATCAGCACCTGTTACATGTAGCTGAAACCGCTCAATGCAACTAAACACAATGTGCAATCTTGAAAACACATAATGATGAACAGTGGAGGGTCTCCTGTGCGGGTGTGGGTTAGCAGTGGCTTGCCACGGGGACAGAGGCATTGGCAGCAGCAGCTCTGGGAGGTGCCCCTTGGCAAGCGAGCCCTCTTGGAAGTGGTTATTAACCCTGCCATAGAGCCTGTAGACTCCAGGGCTGAGTCACCTCAGGCCAAACAGCTAATAGGGAGGGAGCCCCACCCATCAGAAGATTACAGTGTTACTGAACATGACCCTGCCCACCAGGACAAGACTCAGTTTTTTCCCATACCAGTGCTTCCCAACAGCCTCATCCACCAGAGGACAGACAGAAGAAGCAAGAAGAACTACAATCCTAGAGGCTCCAAAACATAAACCACAGCCACAGAAATTTAATCAAAATGAAAAGGCAGATGATTATCTCCCAGATGAAAGAACAAGATAAAGCCTCAGAAAAACAACTACATGAAGTGGAGATAGGCAACATTCCAGAAAAAGAATTCAAAATAATAATAGCACAGATGATTTCAGTTCAGTCGTTCAGTCATGTCCAGCTCTTTGTGACCCCATGGACTGCAGCACGCCAGGCATCCCTGTCCATCACCAACTCCCGGAGCTTGCTCAAACTCATGTCCATCAAGTCAGTGATGCCATCCAACTATCTCTTCCTCTGTCGTCTCCGTCTCCTCCTGCCTTCAATCTTTCCCAGCATCAGGGTCTTTTCAAATCAGTCGGTTCTTCGCATCAGGTGGCCAAAGTATTGAACTTTCAGCTTCAGCATCAGTCCTTCCAATGAATATCCAGGACAGATCTCCTTTAGGATGGACTGGTTGGATCTCCTTGCAGTCCAGGGGACTCTCAAGCCCTTCTCCAGCACCACAGTTCAAAAGCATCAATTCCTTATAGTCCAGCTCTCACATCCATACATGACTCCTGGAAAAACCATAGCCTTGACTAGAAGGACCTTTTTTTGGCAAAGTAATATCTCTGCTTTTTAATATGCTGTCTAGGTTGGTCATAACTTTTCTTCCAAGGAGCAAGTGTCTTAATTTCATGGCTACAGTCACCATATACAGTGATTTTGGAGCCCCCTAAAATAAAGTCTGTCACTGTTTCCATTGTTTTGCCATCTATTTGCCATGAAGTTAAGGGACCTGATGCCATGATCTTAGTTTTCTGAATGTTGAGCTTTAAGCCAACTTTTTCACTCTCCTCTTTCACTTTCATCAAAAGGCTCTTTAGTTCTTCTTTGCTTTCTGACATAAGGGTGGTGTCATCTGTGTATCTGAGTTTATTGATATTTCTCCTGGCAATCTTGATTCCAGCTTGTGCTTCATCCAGCCCAGCATTTCACATGATATACTCTACACATAAGTTAAATAAGCAGAGTGACAATATACAACCTTGCTTGACGTACTGCTTTTCCTGTTTGGAACTAGTCTGTTGTTCCGTGTCCAGTGCTAACTGTTGCTTCTTGACCTGCATACAGATTTCTCAGGAGGGAGGTCAGGTGGTCTGGTATTCCCATCTTTTTAAGAATTTTCCACAGTTTATTATGATCTACAAGTCAAAGACTTTGGTGTAGTCAATGAAGCAGAAGTAGTTTTTCTGGAACTCTCTTGCTTTTTCAGTGATCCAACAGATGTTGGCAATTTGATCCAGTTGATTTAGGATCTTGGAAAAAGAATGGAGAAGATGCAAGAAATGTTTAACAAAGGCCTAGAAGAACTAAAAAACAAACAGAAATGAACAATACCCTAGAAGGAATCCAGAGCAGAATCACAGGTAGACTGGAGAAGTGACCTGGAAGAGAGAGTAATGGAAATTACGGCTGTAAAATAAAATATAGAAAAAAGAATGAAAAAAAATGAAGACAGCCTAAGAATGTTCTGGGAAAACATTAAGTGTACCAACATTTGCATTATAGGGGTCCCAGAAGGAGAAGAGAGAGAGAAAGGACCCAAGAAAGTATTTGAAGAGGTAAGAGCTAAAAACTTCCCTAACATGGGAAAAGAAATAGTCAGCCACGTTCAGGAAGCACGGAGTCCCAGGCAGGATAAACCCAAGGAGGAACACACGGAGACACATATTAAATAGTAATCAAACTGACAAAAATTAAAGACAAAGATAAAATAGTAAAAAGCAACAAGGGAAAAATGACAAATAACATACAGGGGAATTCTCATCTGGTTATCAGCTAATTTCTCAACAGAAACTCTGCAAGCCAGAAATGAATGACACAGTATATTTAAAGTGTTGAAAGAGAAGAACCTACAACCAAGAATACTCTACCCAGCAACACCTCATTCAGATTTGACATCAAAATCAGGTTGTCCAGACAAGCAAAAGTTAAGAGAATTCAGCACCACCAAACCAGCTTTACAATGAATGCTACAGGAACTTCTCTAAGCAGGAAACACAAAAGAAGGAAAATGCCTACAAAGAATAAATCCAAAGCAATTAAGGAAGTGGTAATAGGATCATACATATCAAACTTAACTGAAATGTAAATAGATTAAATGCACCAACCAAAAGACAGGGACTGGCTGGGTGGATGAAAACATGTGTGTATATGTACTTCCATGAACCACATCACTCTGCTTAATGCCTCAAATTGTAAATATTTTATACTGTTAGGTTAATCATGTTTCCATTGTGGCTTGCAATTATAATTATCTTTTATTTTTTGTCTGACTATTAATTGTGAAAACTGATGAACATCTTTGACTATTGTGATTATATAACTATTAATAGTATTCTAATACAATTCTGAAAATATAAAGACATATCATCTTGTAAGAAAATAGGAAATTAACCTGCGATACAATATTGTTAACGAAAACACAGATATTGGTCAAATTTCACAAAACAGGTAAACTTTAATTCTCTGTTTTATTTAAGTAGAATATATTAAAGATGATCATTTCAACATGTGATCAATATAAAAATTATTGACAAGATTGTTTTTGTTTTTCAGTCAGTAAGTCGGGTCTGACTCTTTGCAACCCCATGGACAGCAGCACAGCAGGCTTCCCTGTCCTTCACTGTCTCTCAGAGCTGGCTCAAACTCAAACCTCTTGGGTTGGTGATACTGTCTAAGTTATCTAACCATCTGCTGCCTCCTTTCCCTTTTGCCCTCAATCTTTCCAGCATCAGGGTCTTTTGCAATGAGTTGGCCCTTTGCATCAGGTGGCCAAAGTATTGGAGCTTCAGCTACATCAGCAGTCCTTCCAGTGACTATTCGAGACTGATTTCCTTTAGGATTGACTGGTTTGATCTCTTTGCAGTCCAAGGGACTCTCAAGAGTCTTCTCCAGCACCACAATTTGAAAGCATCAATTCTTCAGCGCTCAGCCTTCTTTACGGTCCAACTCTCACATCCATACATGACAACTGGAAAAGCCATAGCTTTGACTATATGGACCTTTGTCAGCAAAATATGTCTCTGCTTTTTAATACACTGTCTAGGTTTGTCATAGCTTTCCTTTCGAGAGACAAGTATGTTTTAATTTTCTTTGTTGCAGTCAGTATCCACTGTGATTTTAGAGCCCCAGAAAATATTGACAAGATTGTTTACCGTTTTTGTAATAAGTCTTTGAAATCACCTGGAAAAGACCCTGATGCTGGGAAAGACTGAAGGTAGGAGGAGAAGGGGACAACAGAGGAAGAGATAGTTGGATGGCATCACAGACTCGATGGACATGAGTTTGAGCAAGCTCCAGGAGTTGGTGATGGACAGGGAAGCTCAGCATGCTGCTTAGGGTCGCAAAGAGTCAGACGCGATTGAGCAACTGAACTGAACTTTGAAATCACATATGATTTTATATTTTCAGCACATCTCAGTTTGCATGAGCCATGTTTCAAGCCTTAACAGCCACACATGACTGGTCCTGCCGTCCTGGGCAGCACAGTCCCAGACTTGCCCGTGGGCTTGGTGAACCTTTAGATTCTCTTGGCAGTTCCCAACAGCACTCTTCCTGCTGATGTCTTGTCCCTGCTCTGTTTTAACCAGAGCCAGCTCCTGAGTATCTCTGCAGCCCATGGTGACCTGGAGACCGTCCGGTATCTTCTCACTGAGCGGCTGGTGGAGCTACGGACAGAGCCCACCGACGACAACCCCGCCGTGGTGGCAGCACAGTTTGGGCACACTGATGTCGTTCAGGAGCTACTCGAGTCTTTGCCAGGTAAAGAGGCTTTGCTTCTCTGGTGGCTCAGACAGTAAAGCACCCACCTGCAGTGCAGGAGACTCGAGTTCGATCCCTGGGGTGGGAAGATCCCCTGGAGAAGGAAATGGCTACCCACTCCAGTACTCTTGCCTGGAAAATCCCATGGACAGAGGAGCCTGGTGGGCTACTGTCCATGGGGTTGCAAAGAGTCAGACACGACTGAGCCACTTCACTCATTTTGCCAGGTAAGTCCCAGGGTGTGAGTTCTTCACCCCTGCTCAGGGACCCTCTTTTTGAAAAAATACTTATTTCCTTATTTGTTTGGCTTTATTGAGTCTTGGTCATGGCATGAAGGATCCCCATTGCTGCACGCAAGCTTCTATCCAGCTGTGGCGCACCGGCTCAGCTGCCCCACAGCATGTGGGGTTAGTTCCCCAAACAGGGATTGAACCAGCATCCTCTGCATTGGAAGGTGGATTCTTAACCACTGGGCCACCAGGGAAGTCCTTCAGGGACCCTCTTTTCCTAGGAGCCAGACAGACATTGGCAGTGCTGGGGGAGCTGCACTCCAAAATGCTTATGTCCTCACACTGTTTACCGATCCAGATCCAGAAATCTGGGGGTATTCTTTAAAGCAGTTTTAGGTTTAAAGAAAAATTGTTGAGCAAGTACCAAGAATTCTCATATACCACCCTCCACAGTTTCCCTGTTATTGATGTTTTGTATGAGAATGGTACAGTTGTTAAAATTGATGAACAATATTGATGCGTTATTACTAATGGGAGCTCATAGTTTGTACTAGGGTTGTATATTCTATGACTGTTAACAAATGTGTAATGACATATATGGACCATTACTGTATCAGGCAGAATAATTTCACTGCCCTCCTATTCTACCTGTTCATCTCTTTCTCAGCTCCCGGCAACCACTGATCTCTTTACTGTCTTCATGGTTTTGCCTTTTCCAGAATGACATATAGTTGAGCCTTTCCAGATAAACTGCTTTCACTTAGCAGTATGCATTCCAGTTTCCTCCATGCCTTTTCATGACTTGAGAGCTCATACACACACACACACACACACACACACACACACACACAATTTTATCACTGAATAATATTCCATTGTCTGGATGTTCCTTGCTATGTTGCTTTCTTAATAACAAGTCATTTTTTCCTCTGGTAGTCTCAGGCATCCTGGTCTCCTTTGATTTCCGGTAATGGCCTTGGATCTGTTACAGTTATTGCTACGGCTGTAGGCTGAGGCATTGTCTTAGCAGTGGGCTTTGGGAGTTAGAATGTTGCAAGGGAGTCGGGCCAGCTTCATGGGTATGTGACAGTGCAGTCACACAGGGCCCCGTACTTAGAAGGGCCCCACACTTGGTTTGTGAGCATGCCTGCTAAGTCACTTCAGTTGTGTCCAGCTCTTTGCAACCCTATGACTGTAGTCTGCCAGGCTCCCCTGTCTGTGGGATTCTCCAGGCAAGAATACTGGAGTGGGTTGCCATGCCCTCCTCCAAGGGATCTTCCCAACCCAGGGATCGAACCCACGTCTCTAAGGTCTCCTGCACTGGCAAACATATTCCTTACCACTAGCGCCACCTGGGAAGCCCACTGCACTCTGCAGTTACCCTCTTGAAATTTGTAAGAATTTTTAAACAAGGGACCCCATTTTAAGTTTTACATGGGACCCCACAAATTATGAAATGGCAGCCCACTCCAGGATCCTTGCTTGGAAAATCCCACAGACAGAGGAGCCTGGTGGACTTCAGGTTATAGGGTTGCAATGGGTCGGACATGACTGAGCAACTCACCCCCCCCCCACACACACACACCCCAGATTATGCAGTAGTACTGTTAAGGGCTTCCCTAATAGTTCACTTGGTAAAGAATCTGCCTGCAATGCAGGAGACCCCAGTTCGATTCCTGAGTTGGGAAGATCCTCTGGAGAAGGAATAGGCTACCCACTCCAGTATTCTTGGGCTTCCCTTATAGCTCAGCTGGTAAAGAATTTTCATGCAATGCTGGAGAACTAGTTTTGATCCCTGGGTTGGGAAGATCCCCTGGAGAAGGGAAAGGCTATACACTCCGGTATTCTGGCCTGGAGAATTCCATGGGCTGTATAGTCCATGGGGTTGCAAAGAGTCAGACACGACTGAGTGACTTTCACTTCTCACTTTTTTTTTTTTTTTTTTTTTGTTAAGGGAGTGTCTGACTGTGTCCTTTGAGGTAGATTTGTGCTCAGATTTGGTTCCAAGCTGGCATGCCCCTCATATGCCTGGAGGAAGAATGAGTTTATGAACAGAAATCAGGGCACTGTTAGGGCCCATATACACAGATTGGGTCAAGCAAGGTATAGGAAGACAGAGAGGAGCCCCTGAGGTGCCAGTGGCTGATTCTTTCTCCTCAGGAATCCCCACGAGTAGCTCTGTTCTTGCCCCAAAGAGTCTATGCCAGCTGACTCACTCATTGGACAGCTTACATTTATTGAGCATTTGCCAAGTACTGGACACACTGCAGAACCTGATAGACACAGAGGCTTCTTAAAAAGGTGGTCCCAGCCCTTTAGTAGCTCCTGGTCCAGCTGAGGAAACTGAGGCAGAAAAGAGTAACTGTGTGGTATAACCATGCAGAAGTTGAAATGTCTGCACAGTCGTTTGTGACCACACATCAGGGGATGGTCTTGTTTGCGTGCAGGCTGGGGTCTTCAGAAGGAGTCAACATCTCAACTGGGCTTTGCAGACTGAGTAGGTGTTTACTTGGCAGACAAGCTAGGGAAGAGCCTGGTTTGCCTGCTTTTGCAGAGTGGGGAGCTTGGCTGGACCTGAGTATGTTGGAGCTGAGCACGGTTTTCAGCAGCTCCTGGGTGTCCTGTTTTTAATTCAACTCGGGACAGAGCTAGTAGGACTGAAAGAGTTCAGGGCACTGTGCTGAGCCCTGTGGGGGTGCAGAGATGGACAGAACAGTGTCTGTTCTCTGGGAATTCCCAACCTGTAGGGAGGGTGGCCCTTGTCAGGAGTAAGGTAAGGTAAGAGGCAGCTGGAGAACAAGGGCGGGTCCAAAAAGAGGAGGGACGAGAGGTCCATGGTGGGTGGGTACATCACAGTGTAATTATGAACATCACTTGAAGGACATCATTATGTAATTCCTGGTCTTGTAGCTCAGCAGGGCTGACGAGAAATAGGAGGTGGAAAGATGGAAACCAAAATGGGGCTCTTTGAGCTGGATTAGGGCCTCAAAGAATACACACAGGGGTTTGTATGGTTAAGATAGTACCCTTTGGTTTCGGGTAAAGCAGAATTTAAGGCTTGACTTTGCATTTACCAACTGTTGGACTTTCAGCAAGTTCCCAACTGTCCCTGAGCTTTGGTCTCCTCATATTAAAATGATGACTGTGAAATACAGGGCCTGCCTCCTGAGACTGATATACTCCATCCTCAGCAGAAGTTAGCAGCATGACAACTGCATTTCTCACAGCTGGATATCTGGTCGTAACTGAGTTAGGGGTAACTTGTTTTCTGCTCATGTACCTCCTCCTTTGAATTGCTCATTTTAGTCATCAATTGAGGGCAAAGAAAGGATATTTATTTAGCACCCGCTGCACCCCAGACATGATGCCAGGTACCTTGTGTACTGAGTTTTAATTCTTGCCTTCTCCACTTCACCCCATTTCCTGGTCAATTTCCTATGACACAGAGAGAGGCACTCTCTCCAGGCTCCAGAGCACTTTGATTCCTGAGAACTCTCCACCTCTGGAAATGAGTGTTATGATGCAATTGGGAAGTGTCCACGTGGGGGATGAGATCATTTTTCCATGGCAGCCAGATCCAAAAGACCTTGCATTACTTTGAACTTTAAGATACTGTGACATTTCAGCCCATGCTGTCCCTGTTCGTTCAGTGTGTTATTTCATCCTGGAATTAAGTAGGCAGTTCTTTTAGGGAGCAGTTCTCTTAAGTTTTAGGCTGATCTGTTTCTTCATCAAAGTATTTTTTAACTTATGAAAGTGGTATATGTATATTACAGACAATTCGGGAAAGCAGAAAGTGTTGTTACTCTAAGAACATAATGACATACCACAGTGAGTTATATCAGGCACTTGTCAGATGTTGTGACAGTTTATTGAGTCAAGTACTTGACATACACAATGTCATTTAATCCCCACATTAAACTCGGAAGACAGGGTGTTCCTCTTCCCATTTTACTTATGGTTAAACTGAGCCACAGAGAGGATAAGAAATTTGCCCCAGATGACACAGCTGAAATATTTTAACCCTAAGTCACCTGTCTCCAAAACCTGTGTCCCTGTGTGTGACGCTGCTCCAGGGCAGTGGTCAGGGCTGGGGATGAGGCAGAGAATAAGGTCATCTCACCATCCTACCACCTGGAGAGAATTCTGCAGCTCTGAGGGTAGGTGGTTCTTCCTAGTCTTATTTCCACACATAGTTTTTCATCACGATCTCACTGCTGTTCTGAATGCTGCTTTTCCCCAGTGGGTGTTATTTGATGGGCAGGTGGGTTTATAGTGATGTGGGGAAATGTCCTATGCAGTTCAGAGGGGCTGTTCCATAGACACTGTCAACTGGACATAAGCGACTCTCAGCTGGAAACAGGGCCATGGCTGGAGGGGATTTCAGAGCAGGAACAGCCACCCTCTCTCTGCCCTGTCATCCGTGCAGGTCCCTGCAGCCCCCAGCGGCTCTTGAACTGGATGCTGGCCTTGGCCTGCCAGCAGGGGCACCTGGCAGTGGTGAAGCTCCTGGTCCTGACCTACGGGGCCGACCCGGAGAGCTATGCAGTCAGGAAGAACGAGTTTCCTGTCATTGTGCGCCTGCCGCTGTACGCGGCCATCAAGTCAGGTGGGTCCCGGTCAGGCCGCAAGAGCCTTTGTGCTGTAGAGACGCGGGCCTGCCCTTCACACTCGCCTTCTGCTCTCCAACGTCCTGTGTGGAGTTTTGCAGCTCTGTTCTTGGCTTCTTCAAAAGATCCGCATCCTTCTTCCTTCCCCTGATTCCCTCCTGCAAGGGGATTTCAGTGCCAGGGACCAACCACGGCAAACGCGACTCTCCTCGGAGGTGCTGCAGAGGGCAAAGCCCCACAGAAGTGCTCTCACTGACGGGCACCTGTGGAGGCAAAGGAGGCAACAGAGACGTTCATGCCCTTTTCATTTTCGTTTCACGTGCGTGTCTGGCCTTTTGGACAACCGTGACACACTTTGCGTCCCAAATGCCCTGAGCACTCTGCTTTCTGTCCTGTAGGGAATGAAGATATTGCCATATTCCTGATTCGGCATGGAGCCTTTTTCTGCTCCTACATTCTACTGGACAGTCCTGACCCCAGCAAACATCTCCTCAGGAAGTATTTTGTTGAAGCAAGTGCCTTGCCCAGCAGTTGTCCGGGAAAAATGGTGAGTAGTCTTTGTCTGTGGATGGATGGATAAGGAAGAGGTGGTGTTTACATACAGCGGATTATTCTTCAACCATGAGAAAGAAGGACATGGTTCCATTTATAACAATGTGGATGGACTTTGAGGACATTATGCCAAGTGAAAGAAGTCAGACAGAGAAAGATAAGCACTGTATGTTTTTACTTATAGGCGGAAACAGTCCTGTGTGGAGTTTTGCAGCTCTGTTCTTGGCTTCTTCAAAAGATCCGCATCCTTCTTCCTTCCCCTGATTCCCTCCTGCAAGGGGATTTCAGTGCCAGGGACCAACCACAGCAAACGCGACTCTCCTCGGAGGTGCTGCAGAGGGCAAAGCCCCACAGAAGTGCTCTCACTGACGGGCACCTGTGGAGGCAAAGGAGGCAACAGAGACGTTCATGCCCTTTTCATTTTCGTTTCACGTGCGTGTCTGGCCTTTTGGACAACCGTGACACACTTTGCGTCCCAAATGCCCTGAGCACTCTGCTTTCTGTCCTGTAGGGAATGAAGATATTGCCATATTCCTGATTCGGCATGGAGCCTTTTTCTGCTCCTACATTCTACTGGACAGTCCTGACCCCAGCAAACATCTCCTCAGGAAGTATTTTGTTGAAGCAAGTGCCTTGCCCAGCAGTTGTCCGGGAAAAATGGTGAGTAGTCTTTGTCTGTGGATGGATGGATAAGGAAGAGGTGGTGTTTACATACAGCGGATTATTCTTCAACCATGAGAAAGAAGGACATGGTTCCATTTATAACAATGTGGATGGACTTTGAGGACATTATGCCAAGTGAAAGAAGTCAGACAGAGAAAGATAAGCACTGTATGTTTTTACTTATAGGCGGAAACTAAAAATGCCAAACCATGGAAACAGTAGATGGTTTGACAAGGCCTGAGGGGTGGGGCACATGGGAAGATGTTGGTCATATAGCTGGAGTGTTGGTCACTTCAGCCATATGATAAATAAGCCCTGGAGAGCTAATGTGTAGCACTGTGATTACAGCTAATAACACTGTATTATATACATGAAAGTTTCTGACAGAATAAATCATAAATGTTCTCACCACAAAAAAGAAATAGTAATTAAGTGGGATGGTACAGGTGTTAGCTAAGGCTACAGTAGTAATCGTTTTACAAAATATAAATGTATTAGATCAACACGTAATAACTTACACAATGTCATATGTCAATTATAGCTCAATAAAACTGGGAAAAACACATAGGGGAATTAGTTCTAGTTCGTTTACCATTTTAATAACAAAAATAGGATTGCATTATTTATATTATCTTCAATTTGGCTTTTTAAATTAAGCACTCTATCACTGACTCCCCCTCGTTCAGTCAATGTAGCTGTATCTCGTTCTTTTCAATATGTGCCTTAAATCTAGAGTGAATATAGCTTAGTTGACTCGGCCCTTTTCCTGGTGGTAGACATTTGGATTATTTCTGGGTTTTGCCCTTGTGATATAGCCTGATTTCTAGGGTATTTCTTATGTAGATCAAAGTCCTGAAAGTGGACGTTTTGGAATCACTTCCCCAAACGCTGTGGTGACTCAACACTCTCGCCAGTGCGACATGGGGATTTCTATTCCCCACACCCTGGTCAGCACTGGGTGTCCAGGGGCATTTTAATTTTCATTACTCTGATGGGTAAAAATGGAATCTTCTTGTTTTAATGTCTGTATTTCTTATCTTAATCATGTTGAGCAGCTTTGCATATCCTCATAAATTATTTGTCTCCCCTTATGTGAGTTGCCTGTTACAGTTTATTGATTATTTTTCTCAAGGATTACTCACCTTTTCCTTCTAATTGTGAAGAGTCTTATTGTATATGAGAGATTTTTGTTTATCATAGATGTTTCCAATATTTTTCGCAATCCATTGTTTGTCTTTTGTCTGTTATCTTCTGAGATAACAAAGATATGACCCCCTCAATTTTATGTACATATTCTCCTAGAGTCTTTTATACTATTTTGACGCTTTTATTTTTTACATTTTAGGTCTTAGTTTTCCTGGTATTTCTTTGTGTTTGTGGTTTGAGGGAGGGAATCTAACTTTCCTCTCTTCCAGGTAGATGATCAAATATTCCAGCACAATTTTTAAAGTAAAATTTGATTTTCCTTCTGGATTAAAATGTCACCATTGCCATTTCTTCCAGCATATACTTATATACATTTTGGGATTCTCTGCACTGGTCCACTAGCCTTTTTATCTATTTCTGTTCAAATGCCATGCTGTTTTGATTACAGGCATTTTATTTAAACCTTACGACTGGTTAATGCAAGTTTTCTACTCCTTATTTGCTTTTTTCAAAAATACCCTAACTGTTGTCAGACATTTGTTTTTTCCCTTTTGTGCATTTCCCACGGTAACTTCCATGGTGACTTGTGCTGCATTTAGGTCCTTTAATAGGATTTTATAGTTTTCCTGATAAAGGTTTCCTGAACCTATTTTGTTTATTTTTTATTGTTTTTGCCATTGTTTGAATGGAATGTATATCATTCTTTCCCATTTCCAACTTAACATTGCTGATATGAAGGAAAGCTCTTCTATTTATTTGTTTTACCCAATCCCCTTACCAACTTCTCTTATTAATTCTAATAGTTTTCAGAGAAGTTCCTCAAAACTTTTAGGTATATATCAAGTTATCTGCAAATTCAAAGCAGGTTTGTCTTCTCTTTTCTAATATTTATTTAACTTTATTCCATGGCTTATTGTGTATTAGCAGAAATGTCAAAAGTTGAATCATCTGAAAAGAGCAGATGTATCTCTCTTGTTCCTGATTTTAAAGGTCTTGGCATCAGCATTTTTGGTAAATAGACTATTGCTATATTTAGGTAGTTTCCATGTATTCCTCTTTGCTTAGGTTTTTATTAAGAAAAGTTGCTGAATTTTATTGGATCTATATTAGCAGCTGTGGATATACTCACATAGTTTTTCTCCTTTAATTTGCCATTCTAATGAATAATAGTAGGTGTTGACCCAATATTTAAATCTTGTTATAAATGTTAATTGGTGTTATTATGGATGGATGTGACCTATTGATATTTTATTTACAATGTTTGCTTCTATATTTATAGGTAATTGATCTATACTTTTCTATTTCTATTGTCTTTGTGATTTTGGTATCAGACAATGTTAGCTTTACAGAATGACTTGGAGAACTTCCCATTTTATTACAGTTCGGAGAAGTTTCATAGGAATTATTTATTGCTAATGGTTGATTAGATAAAGCAGGTCTTTGTTTTCAGACATCTTTTGAAACCTTTGGTCAGTTCAGGTTCTCTGCTTTTGATTACATGCAGTTCAAGAGGTTATATTTTTTGGCAGAAAATCATCTATTTCCTTTAGAGTTTTGAATTTGCCATCATGGCATGTTACATTTACCTTTTTTGGTAATTATTTTCTTCTATGTCTGCAGTTATATTTCCATTCATGGTATTGATTTATGATGTTGAACAGTTTTACTTTTTTTCCTTTAAGTTTAATCAGGCTAGTTGAGGTTTTATATATTCTAGAGGTCCTCAAGGAACCACTAGATTTTATTTATTTTTCATGATTTATTTTGTTTGTTCCTTCATTTACTTTGGCTTTTCTCTGTACTGAAACCGTTTTGACATCATCTCTGAATATTTGGTTGATGGGCTTGTGGTCAAGCACGGCTCTGGTGGGAGGCTTCCTGGCTCTGCTCTAATTTGGGCTCCAGGCCTCACTGCGCTGGGACCTCCATCTGGTTCCATACATCTCTGGGTCTTGGTTTCCTCATCTACTGATTTTTATCTAGTTCTTCATATAGTTCTGAAAGTTTTTGTTTTGTACTCCTGGTTTATGGCTTTATAACCCATTTGGACCTATTCATTATGTCAAATATCTGCCTTAACCCCGTCAAAGCTTCTATCCTTAAAATTGGGTTTGTCTGCTCTGCACATGGCCACACTTCTCTTTTTTCCTTTGCATCCACCTTGTATAAGCTTTCCCAGAATTTATATTCAGTTTTTTCTTTGTCTTAGGTGTATTTCTTATCAACAGCATTGTGTTTTTTCCACTTTAAATGATATTTTATTTTGCATAGTCACAGCATTTGACACTTCAAAAAATATACATAACACTGATAAATTACAAAAGTAGATATACTTGTCAAAGTTACAACAGACATAATGTTTAGCTGAAAATCACTTCAATAGCAAAAGGCTCTAAAGGTGCCAGATAAACCAATACTTGTTTGGAATAAGATATGCAACTTTCTTAATGATCGGCTTACAGAAGAGGTCCTGGTTCCATGTGGTCAAGGTTACAGTCATAAAACCTAAAGTTTTAGCACAATCTTGCTTCAGACTAAATTTTAAATAGTTATGATAGTTTACACGATATGTGATTGACTGCCTTCTGCAAAAAATTACAACTTGAAGACTTCTTTCAGGCGTTACCAGTACCTAATATGTGTACATTCTAAATAATTCTGAAAAGCGCTAACTTCATAGGTTCTGATATTCATATCTGACATCTCAAGTCTTATGACTGACAAGTCTTAATGCTCCTGGACTTTGGGGTTTACAAGGTAGCAATATTTTAAATTTGTTTAAGTAGGATGTGGGGAAAATTAGGATCAAATGGGCATACATTTCTTGACTATATAGTGCCATTAGCCCTCGATTAACTCTATAGGGAATGGTTAAGCATCAAAAGCTAAAGCAAGATTTTTATGTTAAAATGTAAATACTAGTTACTCCATACTAGTAACACTTTAAAGTGGCTAAACTAAGTATTTCCTGTGTAGAGATAACACACAGAAATGAACTGACAGAACAGAAACAAATTATGAAAAATGCTAATTACCTAAATGGATGCATGTCCACCCTTTGTGTCTATTTCATACATTCTTCCCACCCACCACACTCCAAAAAACGTTCAGATTATTACATCCCAAAGTAATCTATTCCTGAATGACTTTTCAAGAGACAAACCTCCCTACAGCGTATAAGCTACTTAAGTCTACATGATGATGCACTTCGATTGTCCTAACTCTATAATTTAGAAATCTGCTCAGGTTTAGTCTCCTTTTAGAACCTTTCCAAATAAACATAATTAGAGTTTGTGATACTCAAATTCAAAGACAGTGCAGATTATGTGACACCTCCTCTTTTTTGGATTAAATGAAAACCACAGGATTCTGTGTGACTAAAAACTAAATCTGAATTACTCGTGTCTGGCGTTGTGTAAATATATTTTAAAGTTCATTTTGTTGGACTTTAACTAGTTCAGGTTCTGCAGAGCTCTTCTGAACATTTGCCACTGGAAATTTCATCCCCTGGGTTAATCCATCTTGGGTAATGTTAGCAACGTGTTCTGTGAAACTTCAAACCTTTGCAAAGGGAGAGACTGCTTTATTGCTACAGCTCTCTGAAGGAGAAGGAGTTACATGAAGCCCTGTCTCAAGTTCAAGCATGCTGGATTTGGAGCTGGTGGTCTTTTGAGTTTCAACTGACACAAACTGTGGCCTTGTTGCAGAAAAAGACACATCTAAGTGAGTTGGTGGAGAAGGTATCTGTTTCCATTGATTCAGTTGAATTTCTTCATGAGAAACTTGATTAGTCATTTGATTTCCTTTCTCCCTATCCTGCTGAGAAACAGATCTGGTTTCTGATAGCTTGGTCATTTTGTTTTGTTCATCTTGAACAAATCTGTGACAGCAAATATCCACAGGCTTGGCAAAGCCAGGCAACGTGTATATGATGTCAGCAGAAGGACTCTTCTTCAAAGAACACTCATGGCCTTTTCCAAGCCCACATTCATGAGCGATAGTAACCTCTGAAGGAACGTGAATGCTAATGTCAGTGCTTTTAGTAAACTAAGATCTTCTGGCTAATTGAGGTGCTGAAGCAATAATACCAGTTAGGAAGAAATAGTCTACTGTCCCTACACTCTCTGAAGAATTAGCTAGCTGCCTGTCTTCATCAGACTTAGAATTTGTATGGAATTCATCAGAGTGGTATGAGTCACCATCTGAAGACATTTCTTCATCTGACTCTGCCTGGGCTTTATTATCCATCACACTTGCGTTTTCCATGGTTTCAGGATTACTATCTGATTTCCAAAGATTTACTTTTAAGTTTGGTTTTAGAAAGTTAACTTTCATTTCAGAGTTTATAGTTTCTAAACTTCCATCGATTGCCAGTATTTACAATGAATTTGGTCTGTATCACTTTTTTATTTAGAGATGAAAATTTGCTCATTTGTTTTTACATTTCATCTGGGCCAAAGAGCCTTAGTTTTGAGAACTGATGCCAATGATGTCTTTGTGAGGTTTACCGATTTTTCTCTCAAGCTTTCCCTCTGTTATAGGTACATCTAATCTCATGGCTTGCTTGCTGATCTGCAGCACCTCTGCAATGCACTGAAGGGTATCTTTTCCATCCTCTTCTGGATTGTGCATTGCAGCTCTCAGTGTGTGATAACAGCCACTTGCTTCTATATATCTTTAGTGCCATCTCATGCAGGACAAATTTGGCTAATCAAAGAGTGGGTTCGGGACCTATTTCTATTTTTCCCAGATCTACCAGACTTAGTTGTTGATCAGTTCAGTTCAGTTCAGTCGCTCAGTCATGTCCGACTCTTTGCAACCCCATGAATTGCAGCACGCCAGGCCTCCCTGTCCATCACCAACTCCCGGAGTTCACTCAGACTCACGTCCATCGAGTCCGTGATGCCATCCAGCCATCTCATCCTTGGTCGTCCCCTTCTCCTCCTGCCCCCAATCCCTCCCAGCATCAGAGTCTTTTCCAATGAGTCAACTCTTCGCATGAGGTGGCCAAAGTACTGGAGTTTCAGCTTTAGCATCATTCCTTCCAGAGAAATCCCAGGGCT